>KL286895.1:0-107462 GCA_000699545.1 Podiceps cristatus | reverse complement strand
AAGAGAGTCAATCAATTGGCTGAAGATAGTATATATTTAGAAAAACTACAAGTAAAAATAAAAATGTTCAAAAGGTTATGGTTGTTTTTTTATTAAATTGAAATAATTTTTTCAATATTGAGAGTATATTTTTTGATCTTGATTTTGGTTGAGGTTGAGCCTCTTTTTTAATCCAAGTAGATGAAAAATTCTCTCGATCCTGAGATCAAGAGTATGTAGTATATCCCCTAAATAAAAAAGGCCGGAAAATATCTAACCTTAAAAAGAAAAAATACTTATGCTAGATTCTCTAGCAACTTAATGCTTTTTAGAATCTATGAAAGTAAGGTATAAATAGAAGAATATAACTTGGAATAATAGGATTATGAAATGCTCAGTTTTTAACTTGGTGAAGATTGTATTATTTTTTCTTTTTTATGATCAGGTATAAATAAACAGGAATATTGAGTTTTATTTATTTCTTTTAAAGGTTCAGATTCCTTTCCAAAATCTTTGACTAAGTCTTTAAATTTATTAAATAATTGAGATGCATATTCACTTTTTGAAGAAGAAGCATTCCGAGGAGCTTTTATAATTAACTGCACCTTTTCTCCATTTAGTAGTCATTGTTGAGCTTTTTTAACCTTTCAATTCAGATCATGAATGTCTATTTTTAATTTCAAAATAATTGATTTAATTTTCTGAACCGGTTTATATTTATGTTTTTTTGAGTTTTGATACCTTAATTTAGATTGTTCTTGAGAATATAGATCATAATTGATCAATTTAATAACAGGGGGATTGGAGGCATGATTGACTAAGATTAAATGCAATTGTGCCTTTTCTGCCTCTAAAAACATCTCTTTTTTAGGAAGAATTTTAGTTGTACCGTCAGGGTACACCAGTCTAAATGTTTCTCCTTCAATTGTTGAATCAACTAGTAATATTCTGCTATTTTTTTTTGCTTTTATAGATTAAAAAATAAAATTCTCTCTATATCTCCTTTGAATTAGGAATATATTAACTTAATCTGGAGGTATTCAAATAAATCACCTATTTGTATGGTATTATAGGGGATTAAGCTCTTGTGGTGGAATAGGAAGACACGATAGCCTCAAAAGCTATTGATATGTAAAGTATCGTCTCAGTTCAAATCTGAGTAAGAGCACCAAAAATTTATTCGTAAGAATCTTGGTCTACGTCTGATTCTGCTTCATCTTCTCCTTCATTTTCTTCTGTTTCTGCAGTTTCTTCAGAGGTTACATTTTCAATCTCATAATTTTCTTCAGAAGATTCTAGTGAAGCTTCTTTTATTTCAGAATTCTCACTTTCTACTGAAATATTGTCTTGCTTAGATTCAGTGTTTTGAGATGCAGAGACCTCAGATGTAGATTTATCGTTTTTATCCTCATCTTCTAATTCTTTTATATCTAGAGATGAGGCACTAATCCTTTTACCCATAATACTGAGATACTCATTGTAATCCATATATTCTCTTAATTTTCATTTATCTGGACCTAAACAAACAAATCTAGAATCCATTAAGAGTTCAGTATAGAATGTGCCAATTCAATCTTTGATATTTTCTTTTTTGAAATTTTTGGCTCTTGTCCATGTTTTGGCTCAAATAGATGCAAAGTTAAAACTATTCTCGCCAAAGCACTCCACTGCCACTTCATGTGCTATCTCCATTAATTCTCTGGCGCTTAGTTGCATCTACACTAGACTTATTTTATTCTATTTATTGTGACTGAATTTCATTCATTTCTCATGTATTTTCTTTGTAAGTAGGATAAAATGTACGGGCTGTTGAGAAATATCCGGAAGTACAAATTGTCAAGTTTTCATCTGTCGGGAAATTCAATCTAAATAGTTTAGTTGTTGTATACTCTGAAGATTATTTTTTTGTGTAGTATTTTCAATAAATTCAGAAAAGGATTGAATTTGAAGTATTTCTTCTTGTCTCTCATGTGAGGAGAGGCTATTATTCATAAAATTTTTAAAATTTTCCAATTCATGTGATCATATTCTAAGTAATATATGATTACTCTCCCTATATCTCCCTTTTAATAGCAACGAGAGAGAATATATTGTATTATCAGATTTATGTGATTTATTTAATTCATAGTATAATTCTTCTAGCCTGGATAGCAGACTAATATCATGTAATTTCATAAAATTTTCTATTTCTCATCTATTAGGGGGTATAAATAGAATGGGAAAGATTAATCGAAAAAAAGGTTTTTTAGAAAACCTACTCATGTATATTTTTTTTCATTCTTGAAAGATAGAAAACAGAATAATTTGATATGAACAAGCTGAGGGATTAAAATATATCTCTTTTTTCATGTATTCTCTGGCTAGAAGAAGAGAATATCTTTGAAAATTAGTTTTTTCCAGGAATATTAATGTTTTAGAGCCATTCAAATTCAGTAATCTGGTTCATTTTATTATTAATTCAGGATCTATAGAGAGAGCTAAACTACCACAAAAATATTTATCTCGAAGAATATAGTCTAATCTATCTACATCAATATCTGATGAAACTAAATTTTCTATTCATTTCCATTTACTCGACTTGGAGAGTATATTTACTATTTCTTCAGAAAAAAAGGATTCTTTCTTGCCATAAAACAATGACCTCTCTTTCAGTATTGAATATAGCTTTGAAGATTTATTTAGAATTAAAGTTTTAGTCATTTCTTCATGCGAAAAATTTGGAACCAATCATTCAAAAAAATGGGAAAAAGGTCCATGTCCTATATCATGAAGTATTGCACTTGAGAGGCATAAATCTATTTCTAATTGATGCTCTGGAATAGTTAAATCGCCTAGAGAGAGAAAATGGGAGATAAATTTATGAGCTAATGCGAAGACCCCCAATGAATGAGAGAGTCTAGTGTGGGTTGCTCCAGGAAAATTTTCATACACAAATCCTAATTGATTAATGAGAGATAATCTTTGAAATTCTGGGGTATTTAGTAACTCATACATTCAGAAAAAATTTTTTTCAAATGTAATTTCACCATGTATCGGATCCTTAATAAAAGGCCATCCCCCGGTAGTGGGTAAATCTAGATGTAATTTAGAAAAAAATAATTGAAAATTGCCTTCTTTTTTTGATTTAATACCCTAGGGAATCAAATTTAGTATTTGGTGTAATCTGTGGAGTGTACTATCTTTTCCCAGGAGATAGAAAATTGAGTATATAGGTAATCCATTTTCTCTCCCAGTTAAGGCTATTCTAAGTGGTTTGTATAGCCTAGCTCCAGTTTCCTCTACACTAGAGGATAATTTTTTAATTATTAATCGGATATTAACTTCATTTCACTCATCAGCAGAGGCAGAAATTAATTTAATAGTGGTAGTGTATATATTTTTGGAGATTAATATAGTCTTTAAAAAATTAGATTTAATTTCATCTAAATTTAGTTCAGAATAAAAATCATCCGCTAAATCATTTAGAAATGAAGCGAATTTAAGTCGTGTTTTAAAAAGAATTGCAAAAAATTTTTTCTTCTCAGGATATATTTGAAATTCACTATATTCTCTTGTAAAAAAGGGGAGAACAAAATTTAAGTATTTGAATAAATCTAGTTTAGATAGATACATCTGACTCATTCATTCTAGTTTAGTTAGGTCAAAAGTTGAGGCTGTTTTATTTAGTCCATGCAATGAAAAATATTTAATAGCCTCTTCTCTTGTAAAAATTTCTCTCTCACCTTGTGTTCAGCTGATTATAAATAGATAATTTATTATTGCATCTGGATAGTATCCTAATTTAAGAAAGTAATTTACAAAATATTTTTCACTCTCAGAATCTCTTTTTGAGAGTTTTTTTCCGTTAGAAGAGAGAATTAATGGAAGATGGCCAAAATTAGGAATTGAATTATTTCACCCAAATGCCTCATAAATGGCTATTTGATATGGAGTATTTGAGATATGTTCTTCCCCGCGAAAAATATCTGTAATTTTCATTTCATAATCATCTATTACTACTGAAAAATTATATGTTGGTAACCCATTACTTCTCATTAAGATAATTTCACCCATAGATGATCCAGGAATTGAAATCTCTCCCCTAATTAAATCTTGCCAAGAATAAGATTTAGATTTATTTAAATTTAGTCGAATGCTGTAGGGCACTTTTGCATTCAATTTTTCCTGTATTTGTGAAAGTGTGAGAAGTTTGCATTTTCCAGAATATGAATATTGATGCTCTCCCTGTTTGGTATTCATTAATTCTTCTTCAGAACAAAAACATCTATATGCTTTATTTTTTGAGATTAATTCCAGTATTTTTTCCCTATATATATCTAATCTCTGTGATTGTATATATGGTCCATACTCCCCAGGAGAGAGATAAGATTCATCTGGAATCATCTCAAATGATTCTAGATCATTTATGATATTCAATATTTTCTCTGGTTGATTTCTAGATTGATCAGTATCCTCTATTCTTAAGATAAAATTTCCATTAAATTTTCTTGCAAATAGATAGTTTATTAGAGCTGTACGAAGACCACCTATATGAAGTGACCCAGTTGGAGAAGGTGCAAACCTTGTCCTAATTTGCTTCATTCTTATCTATTTAAAACAGTAACTATTTTATAACTATCTATAAAATCTCCTAATTTTATAATTCTTAAGATTGAAACATCAGAGTGGGAGGGTATTTTACTCTGAAAATATCTAAAAAATATATTTCCTAGTTATACTAAGCTCTTTATTATCAAGCAGATAAGGTTAAAAAATATTCAGATTAATGGTGCCTGTACATACTATCAATATAGGTTAAATTTAGATGATCTTATTTTTGTACATAGAAAAATATATAAGATGGAGGGAATCAGAAAGAGTTTAGATAAATGGAGTGATTTAAATATGATGGAATTAGCTCAGATGAAGAAAAAATGACTTCAGGTTAATAAAGACTGAACAAAAAGGATTATATTTGAGAACCAAAATGTGATTATTATAAATAAATTACCAGGAGAGATAGTTCAATCTAGTCTAAAGTTTTCAAATTTATCTTTAGATCATAAACTGAATATGTATCTGAGAGAATTTAAAGATAATTTGGAATATTCACCAAAGTTTATACATAGATTAGATAAACCTGTATCTGGCTTAATTATTGGAGCTAAAAATTTGAGAGCTCATGTGCTACTCTCCGAAGCTCTAAAAAATAGGGAAATTCATAAGTATTATAGAGCAGTGGTGTTCGGAATTTTTCCCAATAGTCGGATTCTAATTAAAAATTGAATCCTGGATAGGGGAACAAAGGTAGTGGTCTCAAATAAAGCCTGCAATAATTCTAAATTGGGTATCACAGAGGTAATAAGCAAGAAAATTTTAGGTAAAAAATATTCTTATCTGGAGTTGAAATTAATTACTGGTAGAAAAAATCAAATAAGAGCTACCCTATCTAATCTGGGATATCCTATTGTAGGGGATAGGAAATATTATTCTCAAAAATTTAAGAAAGAATACTGTAAATCATTTATAACTAAACCCATTTTCAAGACTCAAGAAATAGCTCTACAATCATATAAAATAATTTTTCCCGATAGATTGATTGAGGAATTATCACTCCCCACATCTATTTTTCAATTAAAACAATCAGGGTGAGAAGCTGTTGAAATGTTGAGAGATTATCTCAAGACGTAGTCCTATGTTTTCACTTAATTTAATAGATTTAGTATTTTCTGATGTACTAGAGACAGATAATGTGAGATTGATTTTATTTTTAAAAATTTACTATTTTTAGGTTTATATTCTATAGATTTTTTCTCCTTTATCTCTCAATATTCTATATATCTCATGAGATATTCTCTAAATCATTTGTTTTTTGAATATTTTTTCAGAAAATTTCTATTCCTCATTACTTCTAAATGGGCAATCACTATTCCTGCAATCAAAATACCTGAACCAGGAAGAAAAAGGGGTCAGGCAACATAACTTATATGTGGTTTATTTTTCTTTTTGGATAAAACTATGAGAGATATATTGATGGGTATGATTATGGTTATAAATAATATTCAAGATGCTAAAAAAAAGAAGATAAAAATAGATTCTCCAGCTCCGGAAGCATCTCTAAATCCCTTAAATATTCCGTTGGAAGAGATAAAATATTCTTTAATTAATTGGGGATGTACAAGAAAAAATAATCTATAAAATACATTTTGATTTTTAATTGTTCTTTGAAAAGAAGAAGAGGTAAATCCCATTAATCACATTAGTCATAAGAAAAAAGAGATATATAGCACTGATCCGAATATCCAGAGAAATCAGGTATAGTCTCTTCGATTCTCAATAGGTAACTCAGAAGAGCTTTCTCCCCCTATATTTTGGGAGAAAAAAGATCTAAATCAACTTTCGAATGTGATCAATATTTTGCTTTAGAATATTAGAAGATTCTAGTAATTTAGACTTTTCTTTATCTTTTAATGGGAACTCTAATATCTTTTGGATACCTTGACTATTTACTACAACAGGAAGACTTAAAACCACCTCATTCACCCCATATTCACCTTTAGTCAATGTACTTAATGTTAAAATTTCATTTTTATCAAATATAATAGACTGAAGTATCTTAGAAAGGGCAGCACCAATTCCGAAATGAGTTGCCCTTTTTCGCTCTATAATTCTATATGCTTTTTTACATACCGGCTCCTCTAATTTTTCAGAATAATCCATGCAACAATAAGGGGAATGTGGGTAGTGAGGTGTCTCACAAGAATTTAGACTTAAACCCCCAATCCTCATCAGGGAAAAAGTAGCGAGTGCGCTATCTCCATGTTCTCCAATAATATATGCACCTTCTATCGATGAAGGAGAAACTTTTAAATTTTTTGAGATTTCGATACGCAGCCTGGAACTATCTAGTACTGTACCTGAACCAATTACTTTAGAGGGAGAAAAAGCAGTAACTTTCAGGAAAACATATGTTAAAACATCAACAGGATTGGAGCAAATTAATGTAATTCCTTGAAAACCGGATGATTTTACCTTCTCAGCTATTGATTTCATTATCTTAGAATTATCTTCAATCATTTGAAGCCTAGTCTCTCCAACCTTTTGAGCCCTACCTGCTGTAATAACGAGATAATCATAATTTTTTAAGTCAGAATAATCTGATATAACCTGCAGTCTAGCTTCCTGTGGAAAATAGGGTGTGCTATCTTCTAGATCTAAAACTTGACCTTCTGAGAGAGAAGAGTCATAGTCAAGTAGACCATACTCAGAAGCCAAACCATTATGAATGGCTGAATATATAAAACTAGAGCCTACAGCACCACACCCAATTACAGCTATTTTTAAACTCATTTACCCCTACAATTTTAATTTATTTACCATATAAGATCCCAAAATTACAGTACAAATTGGAGTAGAATTTTCATACTTATTACAGAATTTCGGAATTATTTTTAAATAATTTTTTGACAGACAGGAAATACAATAGAAGAAAGATAAACTAAAATCTGACTATTTCTATAGCTATATGTCATTTTTACTTTCTACTTATACTATCTAACTATCTACATCTGTATATAAATCAGAAATCTCTATATTTTTCTCTGTATATTTTGTTTTTGTTTATATATATGTATATCTATATATGATTTTTAGGTGTTCATTTTTGACCTCTCGATAATTGATTAGATACTCTAAATTAAAACTTTTTGATACTCTCTCTAGATCCTATAAATTTCCAAATTTAAACAAGACTGTTAGCATATATCTCTGTGGTCCTACACTCTACGGTAAATTACACTTAGGAAATCTAAGACCTATTATTGTATTTGATTTTTTAATTAGATACCTTAAATATAGTCAGATTTTATATAAATATGTTCAAAATTTAACTGATGTTGATGAAAAAATTATTAAAAAATCTTGTATTTCTTCAATTCCTATTTCAAAATTAGTAAATGAATATTCCAACTCTTTTATGTATATTTTGAATTCACTTAAGGTAATTATTCCAGATTATCTTCCTACAGTTTCTGAAAATATTTCAGATTTACATCTCATTATCCAATCTTTACTCTTGCATAATAAAGCCTTTTGAGATAGAAAAACTCAAGCTATTTCCTTCTATAATAATCCTAAATTAAGAGAATTATATTCACATTCATTTAGAACACAAGAGAGTAAAGCATCTGAAGATAATTCAAACTTTGTTCTCTGAAAAGAGAACAATTTTTCAACTTTTGGATTCACTTCTCCCTGATTTTATGGTATACCAGGATGACATATAGAATGTTTTGCAATTATTCAAAAATATCTAGAACCTCCTATCACAATTCATGGAGGAGGAGTAGATTTAAAATTCCCACATCATGAGAACGAAAATCTTCTATCTAGGGCTCTTTTTGGATTTGATCTTTCTGAAATTTGAGTACATGTGGGACAGGTTCTAAATGAAGACGGAAAACTCTCCAAATCCTCTAATTATGATTGAGAGATTGAAGAGTGTGCGAAAAAATATTCCTGAGACTTTATAAGATATATTTTTCTAAAAACTCAATATAGTAAGCCTTTTTTGGTCACCAGTGAGATTATGGATAATATGTGAAAGGAGTGAAATAGATATATAAATGTAATTCATTGAGCTCAATTAATACTCTCAACAGATCAAGCTGTTAGGAAGTTTGAAGAAGTTGAGATTCTTGAATTAGATCCCCTGTTTATTGCAAAACTTGAGGAAGATTTAAATTTACCTGAAGTGCTCTCTTGACTAGAGAGATTAAGGAAAGAGTTGCAATTTTCCCTTAAAATATTGGATTATCAGAAAATTTCATATTTAGTCTCCAATTTATCTTTTCATTTAAGATGAATGGGATTTACAATTCCAAACCTTTCTGATGAAGATTTTAGGATGGTGAAAATGTGATCTAATCTTGTAGAGTTGAAGAGATACAATGAGTCAGATAAGATTAGATCAAAACTGCAAGAAAAAGGGTTGTATTTTAATTAACCTACCTAGACCTAGACTAGATGGATTATAAAAAGAGATTAGTTGTCAATGGAAGAAAAGCTGTTTCTGAATTAATTCAGAATAGAGCTCTAAATCATTTAATACTTGAGGTATATCTTTCAAATACTCAGAAATTTTTAATTAAACAATGCGAGTCAAACAATGTTAAATATTCAATTAAATCTAGATCTTCATTGAATATGATTCATGAAGAATTAAATTCCAAATATAATGATGTATTTGCCATATTAAGATCTAAAAATCAGATAAATTTTGTAGAGCTAAAAAAAGAGTTAATAGAAAGTAGTCAATCTGAATTTATTGTGATGATAGATAAAGTACATGATCCATATAACTTTGGGGCTATTATCCGAACTTGTGTGGGCGCAGGAGTGAAATATCTAATATATTCAGCCAAAAATAATGTAAGATTGAATAATTCTGTCTTGAAAACTTCTCAAGGATATGCTTTACACTTAGATTTAATCTCAGTCTCAAATCTGTCCTATGCCCTCTCTCAGTTGAAAGAGTTAGGATTTTGAAGTTATGCAGCCACACTATCCAGTCCTTCGGAAATATATTATAGGGTCAAATTTGAACCCAGATCGATACTAGTTCTAGGAAATGAAGGAGACGGGATTTCAAAAAAGTTGGAAGAAGAAATTGATTTTAAATTGAGAATCCCTCTTTCTCCTGGGATAAATTCTTTAAATGTTTCCGCAGCTGCAGCAATATTAATATATGAGGCAGCGAGACAAAATAGGATCCTAAATCCTTAGGAATTCTATGTGGTAGGGGAGATAATTGTCTGCACATCTATTGCAGATCATCTATTCTTTTTTTGGGTTTTTTGTTTGGTCCCATTTTCAGTATAGAGTTGAGGGATGAATTTTAATTTCGAGAGCTCTCTGCTCTTCAGAAGTATTTGTTTTAGTCAGTCGCTATGATGATTTGAGGAAATCGCAGAAGCATCAAATCATATACTAAATTCCCTAATGAAGGTAAATTTATTTATTCCTGAATTTCAAAGATTTCGTATACAGCCTCATTCCAATTTTCTTATTCTTGGTAGGTCAGATTTCTCTTTTTTAGCCTTTTTATTGGATCTGGAAGTTACAACTGTGAATAATTCTATATCATATTTTTTCAGTAAAGATTTGTTCTGGATTATAAATGAGCCAGGAAAGAAGGCAATTGAATTAACAAGATTATTGGATATAAAGATTTCTAAGGCTAAATAATTATTTTCAGGTAACTCTTTTACTATTAAGTTATTTGATCCTTCGTGAGATTTAACTCTCTCTTTCTGCTTTTTATTATTTTTATTGTTTAAGATGGCCTTCATTAGACTGGATCTTTCTTTTCCTCCTTCTCTTAGGTAGATTGTGAGAGGAATTGAAGAGTTATGAGCCTCAGATTTGGCTTTTTTGTAGAGGAAGATTATTGGATCTTTAGCCAATACTGCCTTTTTAAGTGAAGTATTATTCTCATTGTCTTTCTCCCCATTAGATTCGTTTATTGATGAAAGAGCAAAATCAATTTTTTTACCCTTTAACTCTTCTATACCCCTACTTGAGCCAGAAGGGAGAATATTTAAATCCATCTTTGAGGTTATTTTTTGATTTAAGAAATGTATTATTTCATACATCGAGGCACTACCTTCTAGGGTAATTACATTATTATCTGTGCCTACTGTACTTAAAGTCGTAATAATTGAAATTTGAAATAGACTGAATATTAAAAATAAACTGATAAATTTGATCTTTATTATCTCTTTCTATTGAATGATTAAACTTCAAGGAGAAAGGTCTTGAGCACAAAAGTAGACAAGCAACTTCTTATTAATTTAAGGAGAGAGACACTAGCTCCTTTTAAAGATTGTATTGAAGCTCTTCTGAATACCTCTAATAACTTAGAGGAAGCAAGAAAATTTTTAATTAAAAAAAGTGTTAAAAATCTCTCACCTGATTACAAATATGATTGTATTCTTACTGAAGGTAGAGTGCATATAGGTGAGTGTGAACCTGAAAAGTTAGTGTATATTTTTTCACTCGTAACCGAGACTGATTTTAATTCTAATTCAAGTTATTTTAGGGATCTTCAAGGTTCAATAGACCAAATTTTAAGGGAGAATGTCTTTTTTCTCACTAAGAATTGAAAGAATTGAAAAATGGATGATATTTTGAATTTAAGATCCGAGAATAGTGGATTAAGTATAGGTGAACAAATATCCTCTTGCTCTTCTGTTGTAAGAGAGGTAATTAAAATGGATGATTTTTGAGTATTTAAAATGGCAGGGGAGGAGATGTTGTTGAGATATTTGCACCATAATTTCAAATTGGGAGCTGTATTAATTGTGAGGAGGGCATTAGAGGTTGAAGATTTTTCTCTAGAAGATTATTCTGAAATACGAAAATTGATAATACATTATTCTTCAGCGAATACTCTATTTTTAAGGCGAGAGGATATACCATCCAATTGATTAGATGAGAAAAAAAAGGAGATTTTAGAAAACCTAGGGGATAAAGCTAAAAACATATTTAATTTAGAAAAAGTTATTGGGACTCAATTAAATAAATTGATTTCTGAATCTACTTTTGAAGATCAAAAATTTATATTGGACTCTTCCATTAGTATCCGTAGTTTACTTCAAAAATATAACCTGGAGTTGGTAGAGGCTAAAAAGATAGTAATTTAGGCTTGTACATAGGTATTATATATGTATAGACATATACATAGATAGATTTATATAGTCTTAGAAATTTAGATTTTCTAGGAGAGAGGGGTTTTGTGTTATTGATTTTAGATGTAAATCAATAAATCCATTATCTATGATGATTAGTTCATCTAGGTAATTTTTTATTTGTTCTAAATCATGATGGATCATTATGATGCTCACTCCATGCTCCAATTGAAGTTTTTTAAGATATCTTAGAATAATGAGTCTATTTTTAATATCTAAGAAATTTAGAGGTTCATCCAGAATAATTATTTTTGCTCCTTGAATTATTGCTCGGGATATAATGGCTTTTTGTTTATTTCCCCCAGAGAGAGATTGAATAGATTTATTCATTTCCCCTTCTAGGTCTAATTGTTTAAGAACCTCTTTAATTCTCTTGGATTTGTCCCTATCAGATATTTTTTGAAATCAACTTTCTAGTGGAAAAAAACCAATTGAGACAAATTCCTTAAGTGAAATATCATGATAAAAAATTGATTGTTGGGGAATATACGATATATTTTGTGCAAGAGAAGCAATTGAAATTTGCTTAATATCTTTTCCAATTCATAGTACCTGGCCTCTATAATTGGAGATTAATTTAAGAAGTATCTTTACGAGTGTACTCTTTCCTGAACCATTTCGACCCATGACTGTAATGAATTTACCTGAAGAGATACTTAAATTAATTTTTTTAATTATCTCATAGTCTTGGTAATTTTTGAGATAATCTTTCCAATTTTTTCTATTTAAATCAAAAAAATTGAAATATTTATATATTTTTAAGATCAAAAAGCTCAGTGTATTGTAGGAAAAAGAGAGATTTGAGATAGTGATAAGTTGTTTATAGGGCAGGAGTTTGATATCTGGAAAATATTTATCTGGGTAAAATGTATAAATTAAATCTAGAGATTGAGATTCTGATTTGTTTTCTCAATGTTTGATTTTTCGCTGGAATAATAAATATTTCATAAATATAATCCCAAAGGGATTTAATATACCTTCTAATGTGAATAAAAATTTGAATCAAGAGGTGATATTTAGATAGGAAATATATATTTTTAGGATAAAAAATAACTTTAGAATACATTGAAAGGAGAGTAGTACTACTATAATTCTCTGAAATGTACCCAAAAACGAAAGAGACTGGAAAGACATGGAGTGTATGTAGTGGAATAGAAGTCAATGAAGTACGAGAGCTATTATTATGCAATGTGAGATATTTATTCATTTCAGACTTGTTCTAAATGAGATCTCATTTTTTCAGAAATTTCAGAGTAGAAAAATTTGAAATTTAATTTAGTTTTCCTGCTAGTATTTAGAGTGTTTGCTTAATATCCACAGGATCAATATCATATATTTGGCTTAATATATTTAGATCAAAACGAGAGTGGAGATTAAATATATGATGTAATACACCATTTTTCATAGATATACACATTGTACATAGGTTTGAGATTTCTTTTAGATTGTGAAGATTTATGATTATAGTTATTCCTTTGCTATGTAATTTTTTAAGGAGGGTAAATATGAAAGACTTGTTTTGCATATCTAAAAAAGTGGTTGGTTCATCTAGAAGTATGATTTCTGCATCTTTTAGAAGAATGCTCGCGAGAATCACTTTTTGTCTCTGACCAGAGGAGAGAGAGCCCACCCTGGTTCATATAAAGTTATGTAATTGAGCCTCCTGTATTGCCTGGAGTACTTTGATCTTATCTAAAGCGGTATAATCGGACAAAAAAGGAGTATATGAGTATCTGGAGTGTAGGAGAAAATCATATACAGTTGTATCCGGTTGAATAATTATCTCCTGTGGAATATAGACCATTTTATTTGAGTATTTTTTAGGCGAAATTTGCTCTAAACTTAGATTATTTAGAAAAATTTTCTTTTTATTTTCATGTATTATTCCCGCTAGGTTTTTCATTAAGCTAGTTTTTCCTGCCCCATTAGAACCTATAATTGCATAAAATTCACCTCGTTTTATATTTAAAGAAATATTCTTGAGTATTTTTTTTTGATTGATGAAATAATTTAGATTATGTATAGTGAGTAAATTATCTGTGAAATATTCTCCACTTTCCCTGAATTTATATTTTTTTTTTGGAATATAAGAATGGTTTTTTCAATTTGGGATAAAATGATTCAGTAATTTCAAAAATAACCATCCAGGTAATTGTGTAATAGTTAGAAAGAGGAGTCTCCAGGAGGCTCGGAGACTATTTAAACTAGATGAAATTCCTAGTACTAGCAGTCATGATATAGAGAGAATTGTGCATATGCACATTACAACTAGGTTTAATATAGTGAGTTCAATGAGTTGATTAAATGCAAAAAAAGAGGGTATAAAGTCAGAAATTGTTGATATCTGGTTATTTTCTGAGTTTTGGTTAGAGTTAGGAATAGCACTTATTAGGTTCTTTCACTCTAAATTTTTGAAAAAAGTACGAAGAAGTGAGCTTGCCTTTTCTGAATAATTATTTTCTTTAGGTTGCACTTGTCATTCAGCATTCTCAGAAATAAGGCTAGATTTGGTGGAATCAAGTACTGCAAATTGCAATTGAGAGAGCAATTCTCTTAAATATGAAAAACTTCCTGAGTTATATATTAGGCTTCAGGATGTGATATTCTTAGTAGATGAGTTTTCTCTCTCTCCATTTTTTTTATCTGATATGAAGTCAGATTGAGAGAGCTTTTGAAATTTGTCTTCTAAGTTTATATTTAGGAAGTATTGATTCAACCCTAGAAGGGTTGTAATTGTTAAGAGAATGGAATATATAAAAAATCTCAATATTTGTCTGGAGTGATTAAGTCTCTATCTTCTTAGGATTAAAAAGAGAAATATTGGGGTTATTAGGGAGGTAGAGAGTATCCCAATAGGAATATTTTGAGATAGATTAATTGAGCAAAAAGTAGCACACAATACTAGTATTGCGCCAGTGACAAAACTGACTATTACATTAGTCGAGGCTTTGTTTCCAAAAATAAATCTAGAAAGATTGGGTGCAATAATTCCCAATAATGAGATAGTACCTACTAAAGTACTCTCAATTCCAGCTAAAATTGCAATTATTAAAAATAAAAATTTTTTTAGTTTAATGACATGTATTCCCTGTGAAGTTGCATAATCATCACCTAATTCTAGAATTTCTAATTCTTTTCTAAATAGTCAGATTAGGATTACAATGAATGAAATTAGAATGAATGAGATAATATTAACAATACGCCATTGAGGAAAGATTGAATTTAGAGAAATATCAGGAAAATTACCATATCCATAATTCGTAATTTCAGTATTTATAAGTGATGCAGCATCTTTATTTTTGGAGATAAAGCCTAAAATAGAGATACTTATTGCCTCACAAAAGAATTGAAATGCAATTCCTGAGACTATAAATGATGAGGTAGTTTTATTTTTTCTGGAGAGAAAATATACAAAATATGTACTAATCAGAGAGGAGCTAAGGGAGATAAGTGGTAGGGTTAATTTGAGGGCAGGTAGACTGGTTTTTTCTCCGTCAAATGTTCCAAAAATATATAGACTAATTGCAATAATATTAAAGGATCCAATTCCCAATAACGAAATATCTGCAAGATAATTTTTAGTTAATTTCTGGAGTAATAATCCAGCTACTCCTAGTGATCCTCCACTAAAAATAGAGAGAAAGTATTGTCATAGTCTAGGGTTTAAAACCCTATAAGAGAAATCATATTCTCTATTAAAGGTAAATAGTGTAAAAAATGAAATAGATGAAAATACTATGAATAGGGAAATTCATTTACTTATCTCATTCCCACGAGAAGCAGCTAAGGAGAATTTAGTATTTGTATGAGAAGTTATGACTATATCGGATATATATAGATAGAAATTATTTTCTAGAGAGAAAAAGAAGAGATAAAGCACCAATTGCAAGTATGATACTTGCACTAGGTATTCATGTGAATATTTGATTCACTGTAATAGCTAAAAGAACCAAGAGAGAGGATATAATTGCCGAGGAGGGAATTAAAGTTTCATGTTTTCTTGTTTGAAATATTTTTCTGGCAATATGTGTACTCAATAATCCAATAAATGCCATATTGCCCACAAGATTAATTGAGATAATTGTGCAGATCAAGATAATAAGATATCCTGATAGTTGTCAAAATTTTACATTTAATCCAAGGGAATGAGCCTGTTCAAATCCTAACTCAATAAGATCTCAGTTTTTAGAGCATTTTTGAAGTACTATAACTAGAATAATTGTGATTGGGAGAACATATCTGAGGAATATAAATTGAGAGGGAAATAATTCATATATATTTTCAGCTCCGCCCATAGCTAGAGCATAGGCAGTTGTGACTGAAGATGTATTATATTGCTTTAAAAGATGGTTTACTGACCTGAAGAAAATACTTAAAACTAGACCAAATAGTATAATGGTTGTGCAGGAATTGTGTTTATCTCATGCAATTTTCCTATTGAAAATTATGAGTATTAGAACAAATACAGAAAGAGCTCCCATTAGTGAGGAGAAAAAGTTTGTTAGGTACAAAGGTACATCTTTGCTATTATCTCAAAATGTTTTTAAGAGCATAATTCCGAAAGATGCTCCATCCATCATTCCCAGGGTGGATGAATCGGCTAGAGGGTTTTGAAGTAATGCTTGAGAGATATTTCCAGATAAAGACAGGAGAATAGCCCCTGCAATAGAGGCCACAGAGATCCAAATAACCCTCTGATAGGGTAAAAAAGTTAGATGATCAGATCCATTAGATAGTATAGATTTTTCTAGATTGCCGGCAGAGGGCCTTACCAAGAATAAAGGAGCAAGTAATTCTTCTAGATCTTTCATTTTCAATGAGGTTAAAGAGAAATATAAATTGAGGATAAATAGAAAAATAATAGAAGTAATGAAGGCTAATAAGATTCAATATTTTTTTTGAAATGTTACATTTGCATCTTTCTCTTTTGGGATATAAATGTAGTCTGAGGTGAGTAGTACATTGGGAGTACAGCTATACATAATTTTTAAGTTGATTCAAAATGTCTATTGGGTCTTTGTTAGTTAGATAATGAATGAATTTAATATGATTGGAACCTAGACATTGGATTGTTAGTTTTGTGATTTCTTGAAATGCATACTCCCCAGTTTGGGTATTACTAACCCCGATTAATATTATTTTTTTCTCTAGAAAGATTTTTCTAGAGCATATACTCAATCAATCTAAAATATTTTTGAAAAAAGCTGAAAATCCATAATTGTATTGAGGAAAAATAAGTATTAGAGTATCATGTTTTTTAATATTTTCAGATAAAAAAATAATTGGTTTAGGTAGATTTTCTCTATTGGATACATTTGAATTAATTAGAGGTATGCTTTCCATAGAATGTAAATAGATTGTCCATATAGATAGACTTTTGGAGAGGAATCTACTGAGAAATATAGATTTGGAGAGAGTATTATTGCTCCCACATATGATTAGTGTCTTATTCAAAGTATATGGGTATAGACTCTAGAGTAAAGAGTGTGTTGGCGGAGGGTTAAATTAACTTGGAGATGGTGTTAGAAATTGATTTACCCTCCTTATTGGTTGTAAAGTATTGAATTAGTCTATGATCATAGGTGAGATTTTTCTGCTTTAAATCGAAATCTACAGCAACTCCAAAACCACATTTTTCTATCATCATGATATCATTTCCCTCATTTCCTATTCCACAACACTCATTTAAGTCCCATCCTTCTCTATTTAGAATTGTTTGAATTGCATAAAATTTGTTAATTTTTCTATCAATTATCTCAAGTAATCAGGATCCATGAGTTGAGACATAGAATTCCGAGAATTTGGATTCAATGATTTGTCTTATATAGTCAGAATTGAAGTGAAGGGTAATAATGATGACTTTTTGAATTTTTTCTCAATTTTTTCTATAGTCTTCTTCAGTACTATATAGTATCTTAGAGTTATATTTTCTGGAAAATCACAGAGACAATAGTCTGGATATATACTCATTTTCTATATATAATTTTTTATCTTCAGTTAATATAAAATACGAAACCGCGAAATGCCTGCGTAGAAATTGAATGACTTTGAGAAGAGAGGAACATCGAAAGAATTTGCTGTATATTACTTTTTGGGTTTTATTCTCAATCAATAAGGCTCCATTGAGACAAATTAAATAGGGTATTTTATACCCTCCTAACCTCTCTTCTAATCAATTAGAGATTTCTTTAGTTCTTTCGTGATTTCTACCAGTGGCTAATACTAGATGGTTATTCTTATCTTCAAGAAATTTACCTAGGGCTGAAATAGTCTCAGTATTCACTTTACTCCTTGAATATTTTTTGGGAGAGAGAAGGGTTCCATCTAAATCACTGAAAATTATCTTTATTTTCGGAAGACTCACTGATTAACCTATATAGACTTGTATATACCTAATTTAATTTAGATTTAATTATTTGAGTTAATTGATCTAAAGCTTTAGGGAGGGAGTCATTCAATATTTTATGATGAAATCTGGACATTTCCTTCATCTCTGAATGTGCCTTTTGAATACGCTCTTCTATCATTCGTGAATTTTCAGTACTTCTTGAATATAGTCTTTTTTTCAATGTTTCCTCAGATGGAGGATATATAAAAATAGAGGTAAAATCCTGTATTTTTTTCTCTATTTGTCTAAAACCTAATATTTCTATCTCTAGTATTACATTTTTACCTTCATGTAGTAAGTCTACGAGATCCTGTCATAATGTTCCATAATACTCTCCAAAGAAAAAAGCATACTCTATAAATTTATTTTCTGTAATTAATTGAATAAATTCATTTTTGGTGATGAAATGATAATCCTTTCCATGTATCTCTCCTTTTCTCTGCGCTCTAGAGGTATATGAGGTATTAATAACTAAATTTAAAGATGTGTCCTTGACTAGCTGCGAAAGAAGTGTTTTTTTCCCAACTCCGCTTGGTCCGCAAACTATAAATAATTTCCCTTTCTTAATTAGATTAAAAAAATAGAGGTAGAATTACGAATCTTGAAATATTCTAAAGTCTAATTTAGATTTAAATATGTTTACTGAAAAAAGGTATACACATATAAAAATATACAGAGAATATAGAGATATAAAAGTAGAACTTAAAAATTGATTGATTTAAAAAAAACCCTATTTCTCCCGAAAACAGATTTCCCCATGAAGGCTAATCTAGTTAAAAACCAAAAAAAGTACTGAGATTTTTGAGATAAAAATGAGATATATCTTAAGAGATTAGAAAAAAATCAAGACAAACCAAATTTTATATTAGTGGACGGTCCGCCTTATGCGAATGGCGAGATCCACATGGGCCATGCTTTAAATAAAGTGCTAAAGGATTTCATTGTACGGTGAAAAAATATCTCGGGCTTTAAAGCAGATTTTTTGCCTGGATGAGATATGCATGGTTTACCTATAGAGTATAGATTAGAGTCTCAAAATCCTGATTTTAAAAATTGATCTAAGAAGAAAAAAAGAGAGGAGTCTTTGAAATTTGCACTCTCTCAGGTGGAAATGCAATCATCTCAGTTGAGAAAATTAAATTTATCTTTTTCGTTTCATAAAAAATATCTTACCTCTGACCCTCAGTTTTCATTAAATGAGTACTATCTTTTTCAGCAGCTGTGGGATAGAGGGCTAATCCATCGAGAATTTAAACCTGTTGCATGATCATATTCTTCGGAGAGCGCATTAGCGGAATCTGAATTAGTATATAAAGAGGTTAAGTGTAAGAGTATATATTTTTGATGAGAGGTTAGCAAAGCCTCTTCTCCTGAATTAATAGGTTCCAAGATTATTATCTGAACAACTACACCCTATACACTAGAATCCAATTTAGCTATTGCATATCATCCCTCTTTACGGTATGTCTTGTTCAGATATAAAGGATCTAAATTTCTCTCATCCTTGGAGTTTTGAGCGAGCAATCTCTCAATTTTAGACTGAGAGCTTTCAAACACAGAAGTTATAAGTGAATTTACGTTTAGTCAATCTGAGGAGGTATGGTATTTCAATAATATAACAAATGAAACAAATAGATTACTATCAGGAGAATTCCTCAAAGAGGATAAGGGAAGTGGATTTGTACATCTAGCTCCAGGGTTAGGAGAGGAAGATTATTGATTATGTAAAGAATATAAAATTCTCCCCTATTCTCAGATTAATGAGAAAGGTTATTTTAATAAGGTTGTTAAGTTCCCACTAATTTCTGGTCTTTTCTATAGGGACGCATCTGAGGTTATTCTCTCTTTTCTGAGAGAAAAAGGTCAATTATTAAAAGTACTTGAGATAAACCATAAAATTGCACATGACTGAAGAACAGGTCAACCAACGATTTATCGAGCAACCATGCAATGATTTTTGAGATTAGATTGCAAACATATGAGGAATGCCTTATGTACCTCATTCACAAATAGCCTCACCACCCATCCTACTTGATTATTGAATAAATTACAGGAGACAATACTATACAGGAAAGAATGATGCCTATCTAGGCAAAGAGCCTGAGGTCTTCCTATTCCTGTGATATTTAAAAATGGGGAGATTTTTGGAGGATCTCAACAATTAGCGAAAAACATCTCAATTCTGAGTAGAGAAGGGATAAATACATGATATGAAAAAGACATTTCCTATTTTTTGCAGGGTATTTCGCCAGATAAACTAAGTTCCTTCAGCAAATGTACGGATGTTTTAGATGTGTGATATGATTCAGGATCTGTATTTTTGAATGATTATGATCCTAGCATACCTAATTCATGAAAAAGAGCAGATCTCTATATTGAGGGAAGTGATCAACTGAGGGGTTGATTTAACTCATCTTCTATACTATCCTCATTTCTTTTTTCTTCACTACCTTTCAGGAAATTATATACCCATGGTTTTATACTAGATGCTTCAGGTCATAAGATGTCTAAATCTAAAAATAATGTAATTAATCCGGTAGATATAGTAGATAAATATGGGGCTGATATTTTTAGATTATGGGTCGCAACTTTGAATTACACAAAGGATATTAAATTTGATGAATCTCAATTAATCCGAATAGAATCGCAGTATAGAAAGATTAGGAATACCCTATTTAGATATTCCCTTTCTATTCTAAATAATTATTCTGAAGATACTGCATTATCTCAATTTCATTTTTCTGAAAATAAATATATTTACTCACGCTTTAGCATCTTAATAGATCAATCACTTAAAGATTTGAATTCTTTTTTATTTCATAACATTCTGAAGAATATAGTGGACTTTATTGAGATATATTCATCTTGATATTTAGAACTATCTAAGCCTATTCTATATAGTAGGGATGATTCTGATATTCAAAAGAAG
Organism: Podiceps cristatus; assembly: GCA_000699545.1. NCBI lineage: Eukaryota > Metazoa > Chordata > Aves > Podicipediformes > Podicipedidae > Podiceps > Podiceps cristatus. Next base: position 86,440 of record KL286895.1, on the reverse strand, counting down.
GAGATTCTTTTTGTTATGAGGAATATATTTGAGAAGATTCTCCTTATTTGCTCTATTTTTCTACCTCAGACTGCCGAAGAGGTATATAGAAGTTCATTATTTTTAGAGAGGAAAGAATCTATATGGTTGGAGGATTGAGTATATCCTAGTCTCAGAATTAACCTAAATGCAAAAGAGAAGGTGGTTTGAGATTATTTTTTTTCCCTAAGAGAGGTATTTTTAGCAGAGCTTGAGAGGGAGAGATCAGTCAAAGGTATAGCATTTCCACATAGGGAGCTTTTGGCTATATTTCCTAGAAAGAAAATTAAGTATTTCTCTCTTGCAGAATGAGCTAGGTTATTAAATATCTCGGAGGTTCAACTTAGCTATGGGTCTCAGATTATGTTTGAAAAGAGTTCTAAACACAAATGTGAGAGATGTATTTTTCTATATAATCCAGATGAGTTAATGAATTGAATCAAGGATGGAAAAAGCGCTAAGGTGTGCGCGAGATGCATGAAATACCTTGAGTAAATAGGCGTTTTATATCAAACATCCTATTATCATACTAGATAGAATATAGGATGAGATTACAGTTGCTCCCATAACTAGACTCCTCCTATCTCCTCTGTATCTTAAGAGACATTTTCCGGGTTTATTTACATAAAATCCTATTGCAAAAATTAGATTTATGAATAATACATTTGAGAGTCAAAATATAAGAGGAGTGATTTGAGTTGAATGTAGGGTAGATGATTTTAACAACCAATCTCCTTTTGAGAGTTGAGTTAAAAATGGGAGGGTTAAATTAAACAAGGCTGATCCAAACAGTCCGGAATTAGCGAGGTTATAATTTTTAGATTTAAATAGAAAAAAGAATGAGGAGAATTCTGGAAAAGAAGTAACAATACTTAATAAAGTACCTAGTCCGATATTTTTAGGTATTTTTAGAACTTCTTCAAATTTAGAGACTAGACTGAAATTTATAAAGGCCAAAATCGAGAAGAAGATGAATATTAAGGAGAATAGAGATAGAAATTGAGCATTTGAGTATTTACTGAAAATATTTGAAGTGTGAGAAATATTACCTGTGGAATTTTTATTTTTTTTTTTCATACATGTGATATATAAAAATCACACAATTAGGAATATTAAGGGTACAAAATTAAAGTCTTTTACCTGAAATTTTTCAAATACTGATTTAAATATGAATGCACAGAGTAATGTTATTAATTCCAATGTTGCCAGTGTTCATATTAAGGTCTTTTGACTGAATATGGAGGTGATAAATTTTTGATATTCTGATTTATTGGTTCCAGAGGATTTGAAATGTGTTTTCTTTCAGATGACTAATGAAACCATCGAGAGAAATACAATCTGTATTACATTTGCTCCTGTCAAATTATATAGCGAATTTAGTGAATAATTAATTGCACTACCTCCATTGGATTGTCCATTAGCTCTATTTTTAGATGATCCTTTTTTATCGTATATGCCTGCAGTTATTGAGTTAATAGCCTCTGCTAGAGAGGTACCGATAGCTAGTACGCTACTTCCTACAAAGTTTTCAGAGAGATTGAAACGATCAAGTATATTTTTTGTTGATTCAGAGAACAAATATGAGAGAAAGATTATTCCAATAGAGGAGATGATAAAGGAAAAAAATAAACCAAATGGCTCCGAAGGAAGAATCTTAAGATTGGAACACTAGAAGTTGAAATAGACTAGGTATATCACCTTATATTTTCAATCAAAATGACAAATTTCAGATATTATCCTGGCGGGGGTGGAAGGACTCGAACCCACAGCACGCAGTTTTGAAGACTGCTGTTCTGCCAATTGAACTACACCCCCCTACATCTTAATACACTGACGTCTAAATAGAGAACTTAAATTATGGACCTAAATATATATGGCGGAATAGAAAGGATTCAAACCTTCGCATAGAGATACACTCCCTACCTAACAACTTTCCAAGCTGTCCTCTTAAATCGCTTGAGTACTATTCCACTAGAATTAATTTTCTATTATAAATTAATTCCCAGTATACTATATATCTCCTAATCTATATATAAATTTGTGTATAGTAGGATTTATTTTCTACCATATTTGGAAGAAAATCATTTATATATTTGAAAAAAAAGGGATTTACCAAAATTTAATTCACTTACATGATTTTTATATCCAAAGTTTATGAGATAATTATCTACTGTATTCAAGAGTGATCACGATTCTCATTTATATCTAAATAATATTGAGGCTCTCTTTCTATGCCCTCCTCCATGAAACTTAGAAGCTAGTGAATTAATTGGTAATTCTCTAGATCTTATAGAACATTTTCACCTTTTCATCTCACGATCATGTATGAATATAGCTCAAATTTCTATTCCTGCGATATTTTCTAAATTTGTAATAGCTGATAGATAGTTTTCTATCTTATATTTCTTAAGAAGTCTAGAGGTGACAAATGAATAAGCTAATCCATTAGGAGTCACCCTAATATTCTTAATTACATGTTGATTGAATAATTTTGCTGAAAGTGTAGTCTCAGAAATGAGACTATCTATTTCTTTCTTATTTATCCCTTTTTCAAGTAACTTTCAGAGTATGTAATAGGTTAAGGGTGTAACATGATCTTTCAGATAATTACTATCTGTAATAATTCCTGCATATAGATACTTAGACATCTTTGAATCAAGTATGTAGGCCTCCTGAGAATCTGATTCTAAGAATAGAAAAAGATCCCCTAATATTTCAGAAGTGGAAGAATATATTTGATTTATAAATTCTAATTGAGCAAAGGAATCAATTTTAGGATGATGATCAATAAGAATTAATTCTTGACAAAAAATATGGTTTGAGGTGAGTATCCTCTCTTGATTAGGTGTGTCTAATACTATTCCTAAAGAGGTATTTAAATTTAATTCATTAGTTGTAGTCCTTATATTATCACTGTAGTCAAATAGAATTTTTTCATTTGGTTTTAGTTGATCCGGAATTATTCAGGCTACTATCTCTTTTTGTGGGAAATGTTTATCTATTCAATTGTATATGGTAAATAGGGAAGAATAGGAATCAAAATCAGGATTAATATGTACAAATAGAGAGATTTGGTCATACTCATGAATTTTTGAGAGAAAATCTCTCGCAAAATTCTGAATTATTCTTCTATTATTGATAGAGTTATGGATTGTATTTGAAGATAATGAAATTTAAATTTCTGGAAATCCAAATCTAAATCAACTTAAATCTTGCGAGGTTAAAACAGGACTAATCCCTTTAATTATATGTTCTTGATATCATTTTTTAGAGTATTCAATAACTTTTGAGAACAAGTTTAAATCTATATTCATCTCCTCAATTACAACCATTTGAGGGTGATTTTCTTGAGTTTTATCATCTAAAATTGGGGTAAAACTCTCAGGTTGGATATAATGTTTATGATTTAAAAATCCAATGCAAAAATATCCCTTTTTAATATTTCGTAGATACATATATAATGCTAGCTGATATTTATATTCTTCTGGAATATTTAATTCATTTTCCCGAAGAGAGAATCATCTATATAGATTACCTTTATATTCCTTAACTATAGGTCTATTATCATCGGTTTTGTCAAGTTTGTATTCATTATCTCTATAGCTTCAGGAGAAACTATCTATTGAGGTAGTTTTAATCTCTAGAATCGAAGATACTTTAGAACCTACTATTTCTTCTCCATCTGGAATCCCCCCAAATATCTCATTTTCAGGAAATAGATCATATCCTATGTCTGGCGCATTATAGGATATAAAGTTTCTATGCAATTCTTTTTGTGCATAGTCTAGTAATTTTTTCTCTATAATCTCACCTGCTCTGGCAAATATAGGGTCAATTTCAGTTTCAATAAATCCTAAAATTTCACATCAAATTTGAAATGGAGTTTTGTATTTATTCCGTCCAAGCACAGAGGAGATTTTAGATCCGGTAATTTTTTTTCTAAATTTCATTGATTTAAATTGACCTGTTTTAGTGAGATAAATCTGGTTATTCGAGAGATAGAAATCTTGTGGATAGAAGTAATTTTTAAATTTCATTTTCTATATTTTTTGGGAGATCAAATTAATCATTTTATTGGGAATTATTATGTATCGTTGAAGTATTGTATGCTTCATTAAATTTGTATATTCAGTTTGTGCAATCAAATATCTAAAAATTTCCTCCTGAGTTTGATATTGTGAGGGAATATTTAGGGTAAATTTGTATCTATTATCTAGATGTACAGCTAGCGAACTTACTTTATTATTTTTTCAGCTTGAGTTAACTTCTAGTATACTGGAATGATATAGTGATTCTTTCTGATCTAATATTTTTACCCATATTTCATCGGATACAGCTGGAGAGTATAGGCTTAAAATTTGAAGGAATAATTTGTGATCTGCAAAGTTTTTTTCTTTTTCTTTTTTTAAAAATTTAAAAAAAATCATTAATCTAGATATCAGAGTATTTAATTTGAGCGAATTAAGCTCTTTCTCTGATTCATATATAAATTCCATCCCAGCATATGTGGGATTATCTTCATCTAAAGAAGAAAATTTTAAATCTGAGAAATATATATAGATCTTGTTGATTCAAGAGGTAAACATTGGAAGTTGCCTTTCATCTCAAAATTGAGTTAATTCAACTGGTCCTAAAAATGCAATTGATAATCTTATTGAGTCTCCACTATATTTCTGGAGTAGAGATGAAATAGAGATAGAATTGTCTCTGGATTTTGACATTTTTTTTCCATCTTCACCAAGTATCATTCCCTGATTAATAAGGGATAAAAAAGGTTCATTAGGTATTTTTCAATGTAGGAGTGTGTGAAGGAATTTGAATCAAAATCTAGAATAAATTAAATGCATCGTAGCATGCTCTTGACCTCCTATATATAGGTCTACAGGGAGTCATCTTTCTATTTTCTTTTTGGCTTCTGGGCTATTAATGGGAGTGTAGGAACCATCATTATTTTTAAGTAAGTATGCAATATAATATCAGGAAGAAGCGGCCCAATTAGGCATAGTATTGGAGTCTCTCCTATATCCTTTTCTAGGAAAGATTCAATCATTGAAGTATTCTAGAGTTGATTTATATTGTTCAGTTTTTTGGATAGGCTTGTACGGGGGTAAAGTAAGTGGAAGTTTTTTTTCTATATGTATTCTATTTGAGTCATCATAGTATATAGGTATAGGTTCCCCTCAATATCTCTGTCTAGAAAAGACTCAATTTGTTAATTTAATGCTCTTAGTTTTTTTTAAAATTTCTCAATTTAAATATGAAGGAGGCCTTTTTGAACTGAGTAAATCTGTATAAATAGGGTGTAGATCTTTAGATATATTTTCTACTTCGGATTTAAATATGATTGGTATTTTCTGAAAAGTTTGAGAGTCATGATAGTAGAATAGGATTGAGTTACTCTTCGGTGTTTTCTTAATATCTAGTAATCCGTATAGTTTGGATTTAGGATGAGTATAGAAACCTGATATCGACCGAATTTTGTCTACATGTGACTCATAATGATAGAACTTTTTTCCTTTAAAATTTAGGCAAAATTCATATTGATCCTGTATTCCAATCCACTCTCTCTGAATTGATTTGATTTTTTCGTCTCAACTCAGAGTCTCTAAACCAGAGTATAATTCTTCTGCATAATCTCTTATCTTTAAGATTCATTGCTTTAACGCAGTCGAGGTTATGGGGTGATCACCTCTTTTAGAATATATTTTCCCCTCATTATCTCTGTATATTTCTTCATTTGAGAGTACTGTACCTAGCTCTTCACATCAATTAACCTCACTATCTTCTAATTCTGCGAGTCCATTTTTATATAGTTGAATAAAAATTCACTGTGTTATAGAGTAGTAATTCTCATCTGTACTATTTATTTCTCTATTGAAGTCAAAACTAAAAAATAGAGATTTTAGCTCCCTTTTAAATTCACTAATATTTTTTTGAGTACATATTCTTGGATCTAATTGAAATCTCATAGAATATTGCTCTGCCGGTAGTCCAAAAGCATCTCATCCTATTGGGTGAAGTACTGAGAATCCCTTCATCTTTTTATATCTAGCAATAATATCAGAGGCTAGATATCCCTTGACGTGTCCTACATGTAGCCCCGCTCCTGATGGATAGGGAAACATATCAAGTACATAATATTTGGGTTTAGATAGATCATCTATAAAATTGAATGTCCCCTCCTGTTCTCATCTTGATATTCAATACTTCTCTACCTCCCTTTTTTTTCGGAAGAGAGGATGATATCTCTAGCCAGTTGGGATAGAATTCATTGAAGTAGAGGAAGCTGAACTCATGGCACAACCCCCATGAACGTTTTTAGGAAAAGCAATTACCTCTCTTATGCTCTTTAAGAAGAGTAATTCCTTAACTAATCTCTCTCATCCTATGGCGATTCCTAAATGAGGAGGAGCTCCATATTTGTAGGCTTTTAAGAACCATTCAAAATTCATATTTATTTCTTCATCAGAACATCCTATAATTTTCAGAATTTTTCTCTGCAGCTCTGGATTATTATTTCGGAGAGAACCTGAAGCTATTTCTTTACCATTTAGGACTAAATCATAACCAGTGGAGATCCAATTCATATAGTCATCTGGATGGAATTCCAAACTATGTGGTTGAGGCAGTGTAAATGGATGATGTGTAGGCTTTAACTGTAAAGAATCACTATCTATCTCAAAATAGGGTCAATTAAGTATCCATATAAATGAATATGGAGTTGACTGAGTTCAAGATGTATCTAATTTAGAGAGTTCTAGTCTTAATTTTCCTAAAAATATAAGTGTATTTTTTTTATCGCATTCATCACACATCTCATAGAAAAAATAATATTTTGATTGATCAGGTAATAATCTAAAAAAATACTCTGAAATTCAATCTTCATAATCTCCACTTATTATTCTGTCTGCGGAACTTCCGTATATATATTTGCATTTCTTTCCCGCATTTTTAAATATTCCTGAGATATCAATATTTTGGTATTGAAAGAGAAGATATTTACAGTATTTTGCCTTGATAAATTGGGGACGATTTTGATTTTTAAATAATTCTCTAATTGTTAGAGAAAACCTAATATCTGGTCTATCGGATCCATATTTCTCCATTATTTCAGAATAGTTTAGTCTGGGAAAATCATTCTTCTGGAGCACTATATTGCATAATTTTTTGCATATTAGAATAAGTAAATTTTCCACAATTGTGAATAATCTATCTGATGTTGAATGTGAGAGTTCAATATCTAATTGTGTAAATTCATATTGTCTATCTTCTCTTAGTTCTTCAGCTCTAAGACATACTGCAAATTGAAAATATAATTCTATCCCCCCAATCATCAGTAATTGTTTATATATTTGAGGGGATTGCGCGAGGGTAAAACTCTTCGGAACTAAATAAGAAGGTTTGGTACTAAAGCAATTTGCGCCTTCTTTTGTGGGAAAAGAGAGTATTGGAGTCGTAAGTTCAATAAAACCCAATGAGTGTAGATAAGAAGTTGCAATATATTTTGATTTAGATCAAAAAAATAAATTTTTCAGGAGTTTGTCTCTTCTTAAGTCTAGATATCTGTACTGCATTCTATAGTCTTCTCTAGTTGTCAGCTCTTCACCTAATTCTATGGGAATATTTAATTGTGATTGAGACAATATTTCATGTTTTTTAACCATAACTTCAATTTCATCTTCTGTTTTTTTTCTCATAACAACTCCTTCTATCAATAATACAGATTCTCTATTAATCTTGGGAAGGTCTTGTGCTTTTCAGACTAATTGAACTTTTCCGCTTCAATCTCTGAGTATTACGAATAATAAATTTTTCAATTTTCTTATTTTTTCAGCAAAGCCTGAGATTACAACCTCCTTATCTATATGGTATTTCAGGTTAGAGATAGATTGTCTCTTCTCAATCATCTTATATTCCTACCTCTAATATTTTTTTAATCTCTCGCACTAGATTTTCAAAATTTGAGAGGGAAAGGATAAGCATATAGTTTTTATTTTGCTGTTTTAATATAATCTCCTTGTTTTCTCGTTCCCTCTCTCCGTATATTAATAATCATTCAATTTGGAGTCTATGGGAATATTTGAAGTGAGATTCCAGTGAATTAAGCTCTCAATTAGACTCCACAGATATATCTGATTCCCTCAATTTAATGATGAATTGAATCATCTGCGGGTCTACATTTTTAAGAAGACTGCAAAAATATATTCTTTTATTAACTGGAAGAATTCATCTATAACCTGATACCTCTAAAACTTCTTTAAGCCTTTCTATTCCAAGTGCAAGACCAATTGAGTGAATCTTATTTGTATCGTATTTTCTCTCAAATTTCGAGAATAATTCATCATATCTACCACCTCCAGCTATGGAGAGATTATTGTAACTCCACTCAAATACCAATCCGGTATAGTAATTTAACCCCCTGACTAAAGTCTCATCTCACTTGTATTTAATCTGAAGTTGATTTAAATATCTCTTTATTGTATTTATGGTTTTTACATCTTCTTCTGAAAAAAATTCACTGATTTTCGGGGCTTTTTGAACTATCTCTAGGGATGAATCTCTCCTATCATCCAATATTCTGATAGGATTAGATTTCACTCTATCCTGAGAAGTTTCACTTAGGAGGCTTAGATATTTAGAAAAATAGGAGGTGAGTTTAGAAGCTCATTTTTGCTTTTGAGAGAGATTAGATAGATAATTAATTCGCAATACTGTGTTTGTCAGATTTAATTCTTTTTGGAAAAAAGAATTTATCATCCCAATTAATTCAATCTCATATATGATTGATTTTGCATTAATAATCTCAACCCCGAATTGTGTAAATTCTCTATATCTTCCTTTTTGTGGTCTTTCATATCTGAAGCATTTTGAAATATAGAAATACTTCAGAGGTGTGGGTTGAGTAGAGAGTAACTTTTCACTAAATATTGATCTAGAGATAGGAGCTGTAAGTTCAGGGATTAAGGCATATTTTCGCCCTTCTAAGAAAAATAATTCTTTTTCAAGTATATTTTCTGATTTTTCCTCCGGTGAAATAAAAAGATCAGTGTATTCAAATGTGGGATTTTCAATTTGACTAAACCCATAAAGCCTGGCTCACTTGGATAATTTATCCTGTAGAAGTTGCTTTTTTTGAAGTTCTGTTCCAAATCAAGTTTTTGTGCCTCTGGGTTTATTAAACATTCTCCTGTATTTTGTAATTAGGATAATTAATTGAAAGAGCTGTATTTAAAATGTGAAGGAAAATTGGCTCCGGAGAGTGCGGCTTAGAACTAAACTCTGGATGATATTGAACACCTAAAAAAAAAGGATGATTTTTCAGCTCTATGGACTCTACAACCCCGGAAGAAATAGCTGAAATCATTAAATCTGAAGTTTTGAGTGAACCTTCTTTCTCAGCTAGATCAATATTAAATATATATCTATGCCTATGTCTAGCTTTATAGTATTCAGATCGATATATTCTATATAGAAGACTATGTTTTACCACTTGAAATTTAATCTCTCCTAGTCTCATTTTTAACTCTTTAGTTCAGGGTATGAGAATAGGAAAGCTTGAATTTAAATTATGTTCCACACTTGAAGCATGTGAGATATTTAAGACATTTCTATAGTATTCTAAAATAGCCAGTTGCATTCCAAAACATATACCTAAAAAGGGTATTTTTTTCTCTCTAGCAAATTGAATTGCCTTTAATTTACCCTCAATTCCTTTTGATCCAAATCCATGAGGTATACATATAACTTGAGCACTTTCAAGAGGATAGGTATCCATTAACTTATCAGCTTCAATGATCTCAACCTTGATCTGTATGGAGAGAAGGTATGAGGCATATTCAAAAGATTTAATAATTGAATAGTAAGCTTCAGGAGATGAAGAATATTTTCCAATTATGAGTATCTTTAAGCTATATTTTTTCCTTGATTCAATTAATTTATTGAAATCTTCTCATTGGATGAGTTGATGATTGATCGGAGAAGATTCTAGATCCTTTGGTTTTAAGTTAAAGAGTGAAAGTATTTTTTTAGATAATTTTTCTTCTCTATATAGGTAAATAGGGATTTTGAAGATATTCATGTTGTAGGGAGATGAAAAAATATTTTCGATTTTTATATTTGGAAAATTTAAATTAATTTTTCTTTTTTCTCTTTCACTTATTGATTCTTCCCCTTTTAGGATGAGAATATCAGGTGTAATTCCCGACTCTTTAAGCGAGAGAATTGAATGTTGAATTGGTTTAGTCTTGAGTTCTAAATTGTGATGCAATTTAATGAGCGGGGCTATATGTATGAATATCATCTCATTTTGATTTTTTTTTCTACTCATCTCGGAAGCAGCTAATAAAAAAGGTTTTTGCTCTAGATCATTTACTGTACCTCCTAGTTCCACTAAAAGTATCTCTGTCTTTAGTTGCTTGAAATATTCTATCTTAGAGATAATTTCCTCTGTAAGGTGGGGAACTATCTGCACTGTTTCTCCATTGTATTCTCCTCTTCTTTCTTTTTCCAGGATCTCAGAAAATATTTTTCCAGTTGTGAAGCATGAGTGAGAGTTTAATTCTATTCCTAAAAACCTCTCATAATGACCTAGATCTAAATCTGTTTCCTCTCCATCTTTAGTCACGAAAACCTCACCATGTTGAAGAGGTGAGAGAAATTTTGAGTTATAGTTGAGATAGGGATCAAATTTTAAAACATTACATTTATATCCCTCGAATTGTAAAATTTTTCCTATAGCTGAGAGTATTATTCCTTTTCCAATGGAAGAGTAAACTCCACCTGTTAGAAAAATTATCTTCAAATTCTGAAATTAAGATAAAACGGTCTCAAAGTTATATATTTTTAAGCTATCTCCGCTTTTTCCCCCCATTTCTTTCACTTTTTTTTCAAGTTCATCTAATTTCAGTTTTCTTTTCAATCTTTCTATATTTGGGATTGTGGTTTGAGGTATTTTATAACTCCAAAATTTTAAGCGCTGAGATGAAATTTCTCAACCTAGTTCTGTCTTCAGAATTTTAGGCTCTTCTTTTTCAGGAAATAATATATCAGAGTATTCAATAAATTCATTTTGTGAAATAGAATTGGGAGGTAGATATTCTCCAGAATCACCTAGAGATTTTATATTTTTTAGTATTATATTGATCAGGTCTTTTTCAGACATATTCAATATCTCTTCAAAATATATAAATCTTGATCTAGGAAAATAATTTAATATTTCTGTCCTTAAATTAAGACTATATTTCTCTGCCAAAAACCAGAGAATAGGTTTTCCCTTCATTTGAATTCAACTTTTTTCCATATTTTCAATATATTTTTTCAATTCAAATTCATTTAAATCACTTAGAAATAATAATAGACTTGTAAAGGATAATTCTCTTAAGGTAGATTGAGAGACTCGAGTAGAGGGTATTAATTGAGTTAAATTCGCGAGATAGAATAATTGATTATCTAATTTAACCGGGACAAATGTATTAGGTTTTCTCAATGCATTAAATGGCAGAATTTTTTTGAGCGCACAATCCTCTGTATTCTGTAGCAAGTTTGCCATCCCTATACCTGTAAATTGTGGAAGAAGTAGAAGTAAATCAGTTTTTTCCCCCTCATCCCCTAATTCATACAACCAAGGAGATTGTCTAAGCGAGGATTTGAAGCTTGAATTTCCTCTTCCTCCTCTACCCCCTTTTGCCGCCAGATATCTGAAAGTCTCATTTTTAATCTCTGCTTTTAGTAAATTGGTCTTCAGATCATAAATTTTTGTTCCTATAGGTACATGTAGAGTAAGATCTGCTCCCTTTACACCTGATCTATAATTTTTCTCTCCTGGAGAGCCTGCATTGGCATGAAAAATATTTTTTCTCAGATGAGAGAAGTCTGAATATTTACTATTTGCAGTTATATAAATAGATCCTCCAGATCCTCCAGATCCTCCTGATGGACCTAATCTTGAATTTCTTCTAGATTTATTTCAAGAAATAATTCCATCTCCTCCTCTTCCACCTATAAGGTGTAATTCAATAAAAAACACAATATGGTATTATTACTGATTATCTATCTCTTACTGTATGTAATATCATTTATTCCCCATGATCCGATAATAGTAATATATTCATACATCAGAAAATTTAAAAAGGAGAGTAAAAAAAATATAATGGAGGAGAAGGCTGAAACTCATATAAAATAGTGAAAATATTTTGTTTTGTATAGATAATTTATATTTATAAAATAAAAGATTCCCAGTATTATATATGGAAACACAGCTGAGATGGCAGATAGATAATTAAGTGCATATATTGCGGAGATTCAGGATGCAATAAAAGAGGTAATAGATGACATCATATATGAATTATTCCAATAATCTAAAAAAGAAAAGGAGACAAAAAGTAAAGCAGTGCAGACTAGTAGTATAGCAGCACCGCATAACTCATATTTACATAATTTATAGAAATTTGATTTTTCCTTTAGTGTTATCTCTATAAATCCATTAAATTCAGCTCACATATCTCTTAGATTTTTTTTATAGTGAGATAGATATACATAAAAATATCTATAATCAATACCTAAAAGAGGAAATTGCTGCGTAATTAAGTCTCCTTTAGGTGGAAGTTTTACACTAAATGCTGTGTATATTTTGTGCAAAAAATTTTTCCTATTCTTATATTCTCTCACAGTTTTTTCAAGATTTGAGGTAATTTCAAAACTAGGGGATAATTCACCCTTAATCTTGGAAATTAGATTCGGATCAGGAGGAGAACTCTCTAGTAGATACTCTTTTTTTCTTGTATAGAAGAGATCTGAGATAAAAGGCTTTTTGCCTTCTACACCTTCTACATTTTTAGATAAGAATAATCTAGCTAACTCATTATCATCTATTTCTTCTAGATTAATAGATGAAAAACCTATATTTTTAATATTTATTTTTTAAGTTCATAATCTATTAGTTGCTCTATTCGCTGAGCTTTTTTGATAAATAGATCCTCTTCAAATCGTAATTGAATATATACCGGAAGAGATAGTTTATTTATCAATTTTCATCTAAAAAAAGGAACTAATTTTTCTAATTTTGTAAATATTTCCTGTTTTTTTGAAAGTGGTATGAGATCTAAATTTAAATAGATAATTATTTTCTCTAAATTGGGGCTGATTTTAATATGATTAATACCTAAAAATTTATATATTTCATCGTTTAAATCTGAAACTCAACTGCGCCTGAGCAGGATAAAAATACCCTTTCTTAGCGTTTCTATCCTAGAGTTCATTCTTAAAGTTTAAGACTTTCTCTCAATAATCTCATAACTTTCTAGAATATCATCTAGTTCTATATTATTTCAGTTATTTAGTATTATTCCACATTCTTGGCCCTCTACAGCTAGTTTTATCTCAAAATTCTCTATTTTAAAGGATTTGATATTTGTTTTTGTAAGAAGATTCCCCTCTCTAATTAATCTAATTTTGTGTTCTATACTAATCTTTCCGCTAATGACTGAGCATCCAGCAATTGTACCTATTTTAGAATGGCTTCAGAGCCTAATCACTCTACATCTACCTAAAACTTTTTCTATTTTCTCAATCTTTCTATTTTTTTCTCGATATTCTACTATTTTTTCTTCTAATTCGTATATCGAATTTATCGATCATATTGTGAGATTTAAGAATTGTGCCTCTTCTGATATATGCTTGGAAATTTTTTGTTCAAAATTTATTATTATGGAGGCCCTAACTTGGGCTTCTTTGAGATCATAATCTACTATTTCTCCAGACCCAAAATATACCACAGGATAATTGAATTTGGAGAGAAATAATTTAATGGCTTCGGAGGATCCGATTACCCTGCTTTTGATTATAAAAGTAGGACTATCTTTGGAAGAATGTGATAATTGTGGATGATTGGTGATATTTTTATCTAATTTAGAATAATACTCTCATGCTTCTTTTTTTGACTTAAATGAAAAAAATTTATTCCCAGGTTTGGCAGGTTTAATAAATCCAGAAATACTTGCAGGAATAGATGGTTTTAGGGACTTTAATTTTTGATTATTTGAGTCAATAATTGTTTTAACTTTGCAGAATATTTCTTCACCAGAAATATAATCTCCTATGTTTATCTCTCCACTTATAGTTAAGACTTCTGAAATAGACCCTAGTCCTCTATCAATTTTGGATTCCAAGATCACCCCTATAGCTGGAGGTTCCAAAATTGTGGAATATTCTTCTATTTGCGCAATCAGATTGATCCCTTCTAGTAATTCTTGAACCCCCTGACCTGTTTTAGCAGACCCAGGGATGATCATAACCTCCCCTCCATATTCTTCCAGTAGTACGCCTGATTCATTTAATTGTTTTTTCAAATTTTCTAGATTGGATATAGCTTTATCTGCTTTATTGGCAAAAACTATCATTTTTAATTGAAATGCCCTAAAATATTCGATGATCTCCAGAGTTTGAGCTTGGATACCATCATCTAAAGCTATAACGAGTACGATTATATCTGCAATAATACCTCCTATAGACCGTAATTTAGAAAAAATTTCATGTCCTGGGGTGTCCAAGAATGTAATCTCATTGCCCTGGAATCTTATCTGATAAGACGAGATATGTTGGGTAATATTTCCATACTCTTGCTGTGAGATATTTGTTTTGCGAAGTGTATCTAATAGGGTAGTTTTTCCATGATTAACATGACCCATGACTGCCACTACAGGAGGTTTTTGGATTCAAGTTTTACCATCTTGTTTCAGTGCTTTCATTTTCTCTTGAGAGTATATACTTTCAAGAGGTTTTTCCTGAGTTTTTTCAAATTCAAGTCCGAATTCCATGCATAATTCTCTACATTCTTTTTCGTCTAGTCAGGAGTTTACCTGCATCTCAACTCCTTTCAAGAAAAAATATTTAATAATCTCCACCTCAGAGATATTTGTCTGAGTTGAGAAAGATTTTATGGAGATAGACTCATTGTTATATATGAATTTATTCAACTATCGGATACTCAATATATTGAGTTCAATTGAATCAAATGAGAGAGTATTAGGTATAGAGAATCAGAAAATTATCTAGTAAATGTAGTATCTATTTACTCTCCTTTTTCTTCATTCAATTTAAATTTGTACATCTTATATATTCGTCCAGAAACATTTGAGAGATTGGAGTCCCAACTTTCATCTATATTTAAGTAGTCTATTCTATCTGACTTTGCCTCCTGTAGCGTTTTTATGAATATTTTTCATCCAGTAAGCATGGAGACTAGTCGTACATTTACACCCCGTCTACCTATTGCTGAAAGAAGGTGTTCTAATGTAGTTATAAGTAGGATTGTTTTTTCCTCATCTTCCATTATTTTGTAACCTAGTATTTTTGAACCCGAAAACGAATTAATAATATTCTTTATGGGATCTGAATTTCAGAGAATTACATCAATCCTCTCATTTAATAATTGACTTGAGATTATTTTCAACCTACTCCCTTTAGGGCCTATACAGCATCCTACAGGGTCTATATTATTATTCTTAGTACTTACTAAAACTTTACTTTTAATACCAGAAATTCTGGCAATTGATTTGATTTCTATTAGACCTTCATGTAACTCAGAAATATGTTTTGTCATTAAATACTTTACAATTTCTGGGCTTGTTCTCGAGAGAAGAATAGGACAACCAGAGGAATTTTCTAGTACATCTTTTATCTGAAAATGATATATTTTTCCTGGAATTAGATTTTCATAAATTCGATATCCATCATTTGAGAGAGTTTGAACAAAATCTATTCTACTTATTATTCCTTTTGTATTATCTGTTTTATTATCAGGATCGAGTAGTGAGACAATTGCTTCTCTAGGTAATTTTTCCTTAGTCTCAAATACTTTTTCAACCATTCCTTCAAATATTTGTCCCTTCTTTTCGATCCATTGAGTGTATATTTTTTTGTTCATCTCTTCTGTTGTTAATTTTTGAAATTGGGAGAGTATACCCTTCACTATTTTGGTCTCCAATTTCTCTAGATGAATAGTCTCTAGATAGGTTTCGCCTATCTGAGGTGATTCTTGATTCTTTTTGCCTTTAGAAATTTTCTCTAAAGGAATGAGTGTATCAATATCCTCCATTCCTTCTCCATAAAAATACTCATTACTCACAATTTTTAATTCCTTTCAGACTTCAAGCTTGCACTCTTTCAGATCTAGGTTTAACTTAATCTTGCTCTCTGAATATTCTCGTAGAAATACATACCTTATAGCCTCCTCTAAAAAAGAAGAAATTTGATTAATCTTGAGAGAATACTCCTGCGAGAGTTTAGAGATAGCCTCTACAAGATATTTTTGATTTATATTTAGCCCCAAATCTTAAATTGTGGAGATACTCTCTAAGACTTATTAGAATTAGATATTTTTCTAAGAAAATCGTGTACCAACTTTTCTTTATTTCTACTATAGAATACATCAAATGCGATGCAAAATTCGTATAGAGAAAAGTAGATCAGTGAGATCAAACCCGCGATCATAATAAGAGGGAGAGCTACATATCAAATTATCTCGTTCTTAGTAGAAAATGCAATTAATCAGAGTAGTAGATACAGACTAAAAACCAGAAATGATGAGACTAGTCCATAGTAGAAATATCTCATTCTGGTAGGTTTGATCATATTTTTATTTGGATAATTTTCCCTGATTGAATAGTATAAATATGCAAAGAATGCACTCATATACAGTGGGGAACTTATACTTAATGTGATTCAACTCCCCATCTGACTTGGATCAGTTATAATACTCTGAATTTTGAGTACTATAACTATAGTTAGGGTAATTGCAGGTAAAAATATCCCTAGGATTAAAAAGTACCAATATCATTGTTTTCATCTGAGTATTAGTCTATTTTTGTGCTCTTTAATTTTGAAAGATAATTATTTATTATAGCATGTACCAGCTTATGTTCAGTCTCCCCATATTTTTTGGAGGTAATAATTGATTGATGTATTAAAATTGAGGGATTTGTCTTGAATACTTCATACTCTGTAACGGCCTCTAAGAGTATTGCCAGTGTACTTAAATTTAATCTCTGTACCTCTCAATCTTTCCGCAATAACTCATTAATTTGAGTTAAATAAATCTCTTTTTTTTTAAGGTATTTATGGTATATTTTTTTTTCAAAAGCACCTCATTGATCCCCATTTAAGTGCTGAATTTGAGAAAGATATCTCTCTTTATCAGATATTACTAGATCAGAATATATGGCCTCACATATTGAGACCCTTTTTTTTCATCTAGGTATTTTGGTGTCACAATTCATATCTTATGGGAGATTATGTTATTCTTTTTTGGAGGTTAAATTAGATGATTCTTCTAATTCTTTAGGGATTGTAATTAAATTGTCATCCTTATATGCTATCATTGTCTCCTCTCCTACTGCCTCTGCTATTGCATCACATAGTAGATTTGAGATGAGATATATAGATTTTGGAGAAAAATTATTAGCAGGAATTGCAAAATTTATGAGATTAGGATTATTATTACTATTCACGATGCCTACTACCGGTATCTCCATTTTTATTGCCTCTTTAATAGGTATTAAATCATATATTGGATTGAAGATAATCAGTACATTTGGTAATTTAGTAAGCCCTTTAATCCCATCATAATTTTTTTCAATTTTTAATCTTTTTTTATTTAACTGTGAAATC
This sequence comes from Podiceps cristatus, assembly GCA_000699545.1. Classification (NCBI taxonomy): domain Eukaryota; kingdom Metazoa; phylum Chordata; class Aves; order Podicipediformes; family Podicipedidae; genus Podiceps; species Podiceps cristatus. The sequence goes on along the minus strand of KL286895.1, from coordinate 68,758 downwards.
TCTTTTTTAGTGAGTTGATTTAAAATTTCCTCCTTACTCAGGATCAAATCTAGTTCATTTAATTTTTTTAATGTAGAGTTTACCTGTTTAAAATTTGTGAATAACCCCCCTAATCACCTTTGGGTAATATAGAACGCATTTACCCGCTGAGCTGCTGTTTTTACAATATTGGAGATTATCTTATTTTTAGAGGAGACAAACATAATCTCTAGTCCGGATTTGGATAGATCATAGAGATAAGAGTATACATTTTCAAGATATTTCAAGGTTTTCTCTAGGTTAATAATATGTCTTTTTTTGTATTTTTTAAGAATATATGGAGACATTCTTGGATCTCTATAGTGTGTTTTTGCACCTATATGTACCTCAAATTCCATCATCTTATCTATAGAGATTAAAGGCTTATACATCTAGATCGATTAATTTATTTATATATATAGATAATAGTATCCCAATATTCGCCATACCCAAAGAGAAAGAGATGGTTGTAAATTTATATACTCTTATCCCATACTCTCATTAATTATTGCTTAATCTAAATTAATTTAATTTTCTATTACTCTCTCAGATTATTTTCAGATATATGATCTCGCTATTCTACTAAATATTTATCTATTTAATTATTAGGCATCTAATTAATCTATCTATATTTACTATGTTTGTCTAGACAATTGATAGTTAAAGGTATATCCTTGTTAAAAATCTATTAGATATAGTGAGGAGCTGAATATAGTGGAGGTAATTTTAAGTTCGATAGCTTTATTTCTATTATTATGCATGTGCGCTTTCATTTTAAAAGGATTTTATACTTTTTCTAGATGATCCAAGGCAGAGGCTGAAGAGAAGATAAATAGACAAAAGCTAGAGCAAAATAACTCCCTATTAACTTCACAGATTCAATATAAGGAGGAGCAAAAGGCTGAATTAAATTCTACACTCCAGAAGCTAAAGGAAGATTGCCTTCTTATTCAGAATAGATTGGAAGAGAAAGGAAGGCTTATAGAGAGATTAAATGAATGTAAATTAGAGGCTGAGCTTAAGTATTCCTCATTAAATGAGAGATATTTGGAATTGAAGCAAGACTATATTAATACCTCTAGAGAACTGGAGAGATTGAAATTGAATAGGGAAAAATGTAATACGATTTTATCTCATTTTTCTGAGTATGAATTATTTATTAAATTGTGCAGACAATTACATTTAAGCCTAGAAGAGGTGGAGAAGAATAAATATTTTTTTGATAAATATTTCCCGATTATACAGGATTGAGAAGAGAGGAAGAGGAGAGAAAAAATGATGATGGAGGATAGATTACATTCCGGAAAGAGATATGAGGAGAGATTTGAGGAAGAATTGCTTCAGAGATTTACTGTAGAGGAGAGGAAAAGAATGAGATTGATACATCAACCCATTATAGATGGAAAAGAAAAAGGTGACTATGAATTGATTTTTTACAGAAGTGAATCTCATTCCCCTGAAACAGAATTAATCTCATTTTTTATAGAACTTAAATATGCTAGTGAAGAGAAATATCAGTTATTGAAGGAAAAAGCTGAAAAACATCCACTAATGAATAGAGACCTGGGGGAGTTACTACATAAATCTAGAAGGTTAAATAGGAAATATAAATACCTATTTTTAATTACCAACAGAGAGATTGGATCTAAGGAATTTAGAGAACATCAAGAGTTGTGATTACATTCTAGCCTGGATTATTTAAGTTTTGGAATTAAGGATTGAGATATTAAACTAGACTCTACTATTGTGATTTTGACACTAGACAAGGCTTTCACAATACTTAGGGTTATATTTTCAGATTTACGTACCATTGAGAAAGAATCCGATAATCTTAAATTTCATTTCTATAATCTTTTAGTTTCTCAACCAGATAGGGTACTTCCAATATTAAATCGAAGATATCAGAATTATATGAATTCATTTATAAATATTTCCCAAAAGGTAATAGATTTTATGAGAAAAAGGGAGGAAAAATGCCTGAAATTATTGGAGAGTAATAGAATAGACAAGATTTTATTTAATTATGAAAATGCTAGACTCTTAGCGGAAAAGTCCATTAATTCAATGGAAATAATCTCTTTCTCTAATCAATTTGAAAAAAAAGAGAGTGATGCCTTGGAGGCCGAAATAATTAATGTATCCTAGATCTAATATAAAAATTGGGTTATTCGGGGGTTCTTTTAATCCACCGCATTTGGGTCATATTTATCTATCAAATTATGCTATTAAATCTTTAAAACTAGATTTACTTATATTTATTCCCTCCTATAAATCAGTAGATAAGGAAGAATTAGAGTATCTAGATCCTGAGGATAGATACAATATGCTTAGAATATCTAAACCTAAAAATACATATATTTCCACATATGAATTGAGATCAAAGAGGCCATTACAATCTATTGAGACAGTGAGATATTTTAGATCTATTTTCCCAAATTTTGAGCTTTATTTTTTAGTAGGGGAAGATCACTCTAATTCACTGAGTAATTGAGATGATATTTCAGAATTGATTAATAAAGTTCACCTCACTATTTTCAGAAGAGGTGGTAATTTACATCTTGAATTTCCTGACAGTTTCACCACGGCCCAAAAAAATCAAATTATTGTTCTAGATAATGAGAGATACAATTTTTCATCTACCTATTTTAGGGTGTTTAAAAAATTTAAGATTCTACATAAAAAAGTCTCAAAATATATTAAATTACATGGTCTTGATCTCCATTGAAAGTAGGGTTTTTATACCTTACTTTGATTATTGAGCTTTAGCGTGGTTCTGGATGTGGGTAAATAATTCCACTTGATTGAATTTCATGAATCTGAATTGAAAATGTAATCTCCATCTTCTTATCCACTGAATCTTCACAAAGCTTCATCAATCACAGTAATCAGGTCTAGATTCCCTTAATTTGGTGGAAAGGTAGCAATAGAGTATTAAGAGGATATATATAAATCCCAAAGCAGCTTCAGTACTTGCAGTTTTTAAGGCAGAGGAAATAATATAGTAGACTGTAACTATCATATATCCTATTCCCCATAGACAACTGTAGAATATTGAAGTTTTCGATGGATCATAATCTCTATATTCCAGGGGAATATATAGAAGAACTGATTGTGTACCTAGTCCAAAAAAAGCAAGTCAAAATGCATTTATATATATTACTATGGTATTTAAAAGTTGAGGTGTTCAAGATTGTGAAGAAAATCAGGAAAATAGAAAAATCATGGTTATTGAGAGTAAGACTAATTTCGTGCATCAAATAAAGAATTTAGTGCGCTGTATTCTCTGAGTATTTAAAGGTCTTGAACTCCATAATCCTATGGTTGTCCCAATAAAAAAAATTACCCCGTATAGGGAGCTTCAATCTACACCTGAAATAGAATTTTTGAGATTTTCTATCTTCTCAGAAATTATGTTGGGTACAAAACTGGAGGTCAAAATAGAGACAACAAGAAGGGAAGAATATAGAACAATTCAGTTTCAGCTTTCTTTTTTATTTAGTACCTCTCGATATCCTATACTTGAAGTGGTAGCCTTACTAGATGAGGTATACTCATCGAATCTAACTTCTTGGCAGTATAAATATGTTAAAACTAGTGGAATAAGGGAGGTTATGGCTGCCACTGAAGATGATCATTGTCAATTCTTTGTTAGAAATGTTTTAACAGAAGTTATAAGAAAGACTGAGTTTACCACTAATCCTGCTATTGTGAATGTAAATCCATTTAATGCAGATAATTTCTTTTTTTTCTCATCTGGGCACATCTTAGCCAGTAGTGGGGAGATAAAAACTATTGTAAGGGTACCTCCAGCTGCCATCACTATTCTACCCAGTATTAAGATGGTTCAATGCGGGCTAAATATAAGAGGCACGCATGTACAAGCTAGTAAACATGCTAGCAAGCATGCTTTTCTATATCCTATTCTAGAGATAAGTCATCCACCTGAGCACGCAAAAATACCCCTTGAAAAGGTGATTGAATAATTTACAGCCTCTTCACCTATACCACTAGAGATTTGGGTAAAATTCTGACTTCAACCATTAGAAGAACTTCCTTTCATTTTTGAAAAAATTAATCAATTAAAGCAAAAAATACAGTATCCTAAAAATAGCGCAAGCCATATCCTAAAAGTTTTAGGATAGAGAGACTGTAAGTCTACATTTAAGTCTATAGATTGAAATTTAGAGACATTTGAGGTGACAAAAGATCTAGTATTACCTCGTTTTATTAATATAAGTGAAATTAATTACTTATTTAGTTTAGTTTTTCTCTGCAATTTTTGTAGTTCAGTATTATGTATTCAATGAGTGTTTCTTGTATATTTTTAATCTTTTTATCCTATATTCAGTTATTCTTCTTATCTCTTTTTTAAATATTTCTCGCAAGACATAGAAAACTAAATATATAGTATTTAATTCCTGTAATCTCTAGAGGTCAGTATTTAAATTCTAGAAAAATTTGACTAGATCTGTGTCTATTCTTACTTCTACCCTATTCTTACGATATTATTTTCTTATTATTCTCAAAGATTACACCTTTATCTAGTGTGCTGGGTGTTGCAACTTCTGTAACAAGAACTTCAGAGAATGGTGCAGCTATTTTGAGTAATATATTGAAATTATGCATACTCTCTCTCTCTTTTTTAGTTCAGATTGGTCGAAAATTGTGGCTCAAAAATGCTTTCATAAAAAAAAATATAGAGCAGAGCAAATATTTTTTATTTGTAAATCATAATGATCTATTAATTTGAATAGTGGTATCCCTTTTAGTGCCTACTCTTTCACAAGTCTCGCATATTTTTTCTACACAATCTTTTACAGAAATCTCCCTACTCATTCAATTATCCTCTCAGGTGGTATATTTTTACTTTTTATATATATATATCAGAAGATCTTGAAATGATCTTCACAATAATTGAAGGCTCATATTTTATAACAATCAAGGAAAGCTTGATTGATTTAAGATTAAGTTCTTCTCCTCAAGAGTATTTGTGATTTTAGCTATAGATCTTCTATCTTCGATAGCTCTGACATATTTATTGAATTGAATCTTTTCCAATAATGGAGGCTCAGATAGCGAAAATCAAAAGAAATTAAAGGAGGCTTTTCAATCTCAACCTATTTTTATGATTGTCTCAGTAATAGTATTAGCTCCAATATTTGAGGAATTAATATATCGTAGATCAATTATTAAATGATCCTTATTTCATCCTCTCTCAATCATCTTTTCATCAATTATTTTTGGGATAATTCATCTAGATGTACATAAGGAAACACTAATAAATTTTCTCCCCTATTTTCTTGGAGGGTTGATATATTCAATTACATATAGATTATTTAAGAATATATGAATTAATATTTTTGTGCATTTTTTACATAATTGTGTGGCACTCTTTACGCTACTAAATTAGTGTATTGGGTGTTTATCCTCGTTTTGATTGTAGGTTATCAATCTTGAATTTGGGCGATATCTTCTTCCGGCTTTGGAGAGATTGAGTGTTCCGATTCGGACTAAATCTCCTGTAAAATGCACCCTTATCTTGGATAGGTATTCCCCCACTCCGTAACCTTCAACGCTAGAAGAAAACGCTTCAAATGATTCTATTTTTTGGGGATTTAGCCCAGAAGAGATGTAGATTTTCACTTTATGACCTCCTGCTTCATCTAATGCCTTCCTTAATTTATCAACCAGAAGAATATTTACTCCATTCACCTCTCGAGAGGTACCAAGCTTAGATAATGACTTATCTACTATATCTGGCGAGCTATCCACTCTAACTCCTTTTAGTCTATCTCCAAAAGTTTTAAATAGTTTAATTGAATCTCCAAGTACATCATTATTGAAATCAACCAAGGCAACCATCTCTACTGAACTGAAAAGTTCAGAGTAAGCTTTCATTGCTGAGACTGTATCACCTTTAAATATTTGAATCACCCCGTGAGGTATAGATCTATATACCTTTATTTTTTCCCTATTTTTCAGGTTTTTAAAATATCTATTCTCTTTTAGGATAGGTGAAGAGAAGGATCTTATTCCTCCTATGTAGTATGACCAAACATCTGATTTTAAATTTCTGTAGTGATCAGATCTATCTGCCATACATATGATCTCTTTTTGCCCGGCAGCTTGAACACATTCAAAGGCATTTGTTGAGAGTGAACTAGAACGTGAAAGTATGCCGTCTATTATTCCCTCATATATCGCGATATATTTGTATTCAGATTGCAGTTCCAATACAACTTCCAATGGGGAAATGCGGGTACCCTCCCTTAGGTATTTAACTTTTATTATTCCTGAATTTAATTCATTTTTAAGGAGCTCTAGTACTTCATTTATTCCAGAGAGTATTACATTCTCCTTTCTCTGAAAAAATTGCATTGTAACCTCTGCAGTTGAGGCAATTGAGGCAATCTTTTGAGCATCATAAAAATAGGTAGAGACTACATGTTTAGGTATTTTTTTATTTCTGTGTTCAATTATTCTATGAGAGCTGATTCTTGATTTATCTACATTAGGGATTGTCTTTTGCTGTAAAGAGGATATTTAGTGGGGAGAGAAGTAGTATTATTCTTTTAAATTTTATTTAAGATTAAAGAAACATTCTATCTCTAATTTTCCTTTTGTTATCCTTATTTACGGGGGTATTTGTATAATTGACGGAGTGCTCCTAAGTTTATTCTCTAGATAGAGGTTGGTAACCTTGAAAAATTACTGAAAAAATCAAAAAAATTTAATTAATTTAGTCGGAAGAGGTTTCCAGGGTTTTAGCAATAGAGCCCTGATTATTTAACTTTTTAATCTAGTTTAGAAAGTTTAGTAGGAAGAGGTAGTTCACTGCAGGAGAGTATCATCCAGTAGGAACTAAAAGATTCAATAGGGGATAGACAGCGACAAGAGTACTTCGGAGATGGGAGCATAACCCATTACTTCCGCCATTTTAAAGGATCTTAAATTAGATTTTTCAAAAATTTTTAGATGTATATACAAGTGAGAAAATATATGCCTTAGGGCTTTTTGTTTTTAACTGCGGATATTATACAATTGTAGAGTAGAATTGTCTTTAAATTATCTTGAAGTATTTAAAGAGTTAGGATAGTCAGAAATTATATGGTAAAAATACCAAAGATAGGAATACTATTGGTGAATAGTATAGAGGATATGGAGTTTATTATTCCCTTTGATATTTGGAGAAGGGCTCGATTTATAGTTGAAACAATCTCATGTGAGATCAAGAATGGTGTAATTCTGTACTATACTAATTTAAAAATTAATACCTCCTGTAAATTGAAGTTAACTAATTTAGATCAATATGATCTACTCTTTTTCCCAGGGGGTCCTGGGTTCAGAGCCTATCTTTATCCTCCTTCTACAGAAAAGGAGTTTCTTGAATCTAAACTACATTCAAGTATAAAAAAGTTTTACAAGGATGAGGGTAAATGGCTAGTCTCTATTTGCGCTGCTCCAGTTGCTTTACTCTCCATATTGGAGAAAGAATTTGATAAGACCTCAAAGTTTACATGCTATAACAATCCTAAAATAATAGGAGATTATTCTCAATTGTGGATTGATAAACCTATTGTTCTTGATTTGAAGAATAAATTTATCACTGCACAATCAGCCAGTTGTGCTTTTGATTTAGCTTTTCTTGTGGTTGAGATATTTGCAGGTAAAAAAGGAGTAGATGAATTATCCTCCACTCTTTTCTACAGATATAATTCCATTCTCAATGGTTAGAAAGTTGGGAAGATATTTGTGTATTATTTTAGGCCGCATTCAATTCAATTGCTAATCCATAATTAGAGATTCAATCTCTAATTTCCTCATTTAGAGGAAGATAGGAGAGCATAAAGTTGAATGTTTCCTCTGAGAGGCTAGAGCTCAAGCTTGAGATGTTTGTATTATCTTTAAAGTCAAACTTGTTTAATTGATATAGGAATGTAATTCAGTGTGATTCGTTATCTGCATTTTTAGCTGTTAATATATATGGAATTTGCTTATCTGATCCTAAGTATAGATATCCGGAAAATCTATTAAATAATTGATATATTTCAGAGTAGGAAGATGATTGTCCATCCTTTTGAATAGAAGATTTATACGGAGCAGAATTGAGGATAGATTTTATTTTTTCTTTTAATTCTTTTAAATTCAGTTGATCTAATTCTAGGGTATTTTTCTCTTTATTTTTTTCTTCACTATTTGAGAGTGCAGTGTACAGGGGTGAAATATGGTAGTAATTGTGTTTTCCCTCTGATGAGAGAATTAAAAATTTCATAAGTTCATCTTTTGAATTTAAGGAGTCAATGTAGGTAGATATTTCTGAGTTGGAATTAAATTTCAGGCTGTAGTTATATTTGAAAAATAATCCTTCTTGGAATTTTTTTGGATGTATTCCATTGTGATTTTCATTTGAAGCAGAGTCTCTTGAATTTAGATAATTTTTATTGTGTTCTGAGTTTAAGATAGGAGCTTTACCTATATTTTCCTTTAATTCTGAGGGAAGATGTGAAGCTAAGAAAGAATCTGTGACTAATCCTTGAAATCCACTGAATTTTAAAACTGAGGATGAAGAACTAGAGGTAATATTGTTTTGGTTGGAAGAGATTTGAAGTTTTAATTCATTTTCAAGTGCATTTATAAAAGTAATTATTTCAGATGACGATTTTTGTGAGCTAGATGTCTGCTTAGAGGTCAGATAGTCTGCCTTAAAAGAATATAAGTTTTCTATATTTCCTATTAATGGATTGAACATTCTATCTATTCCAGTTTCATCCTTGAAGAGACTATCCATTTTCTCGAAGATAGGAAATGCAGAAATAGAAGAGGTACCACTTGATGAAGCACTGGAAGATGATGAAAGGGAAGATACTTCACTGGAGCTTAATTTTTTGGTTCAGACTAAATATAAATTTTTAGATTTACTTTTTTTAAGAATATACTCCATAATTTTGGAAAAATTTGCATGTTTTTTTAAATTTAATCAGTATATTGAGTATAGATATGAGAGAAAATCAGTATATTCTCTGGAATTATATTCATATCCAACATCATTTAGAAAGAAATTTACTAAAAAGAAATAATTTTTAGATTTTTGAATTAAATTATTTAATTTATTCTGATCAGTCTCTCCATTTTTTTTATAATTCTGGGCCCCTCCAAGAGGACCTCATATTACTTTTTCATTCATTGGTAAGTCCAGATATTTTTTTATGAAGTAACTTTTTTCAATTATCTTACTTCAATTAGCTCCATTGGTATTTGTACTATTGGAGTCCTTTAAATTATCTATTTTTGAATAGAAAGAGGATAATTTTTCTATTATTCCCATAGGTTCACCTGTTTTTTCAGTTTTAGAGGTTTCAAATAAAGTTTCCTCCATTCTTACTGAATGTAAAAAAGAGATAAATTTTGAATTATCGGAGATTAGGGTCTCAAATTGAGCTCGAAGGAATAAGTTTGAATATAGATTTGAAATAGAAGAGGGGTATGTGATCTTATAAATTTCATGGTGTAGGGCTTTAGCTCAAATTTCTAGATTGAGCAGATCTTTATTAGGGAGTATAAATTCCAGTAAAGAGGTGTACATTCCACTATTGCTAGGCAGTGAAGATGAGATGTTTCGAAGTCTAGAGAGATAGTCAGTAGGAGAAATAGAGTCTATCTTACCTTCTCAATTAAAGTCCCTTTGATGTGGATGAGGACTATATAGACCAGAAGACTCTTTTAATTGTATTTGATATGAATCTCTTTTTCCATTTGTTTTCTTGAAAATTACGGAATCAGGAAGATGTTTATATACCTGAGATAGTGTTTTTAAAATTTGGAGATATCTTCTACGTACATTCAACTCATCTATATATTGTGAGGCTAGATTCAACATGGATGAGTATGGGGAAAAATGCTTAGAAAAAGTTCAATTTTTGGTTCCTTCACCCCCCACAGATCCTATTTTTAATTGAAAATCTGATTCTGAAGCATTTGATTTATTCTGGATAAATTTGAAAAAAAGAATCTCAAAATTATCTGAGCAATATTGTGCAAGCCTTTCCTCAATTTCTGGATTATTTGATGTATTCATACTTTGATCTACTGGATATATTTCTGAGTAAAAGCTAATTTGGTCTGCTTCCCGAGAGATATATATCGAATTAGAAGAGAGGCTCTGGTCGGTACCATTTCGATTAATCACTCTCATTGAATATAGACATGGCTCTTTATGTGCAGTCGATGCATAGTTATCTGGGAAAAAGTGCTTTCTAAATAGCTCTTTTGAGACTAAAACACAATTCTTTTGGGATGTGGATCCATTGTGAGTAGACTGTGATTGATTATCTTCTGCTACGAATAAGAAGAGAGGATTTGAGAGAGTATCTTCCAATTGAAATTTAGATGAAACTTGTCTTTTAGATCTAGACTGAGAGAGAGAGGAAACTATATTACTTAAAGAAAGTTTGGAGATATCTTCACTATTTTTTGATCTGTATTTACCCTTCAAATATAGAATTGTTCCTGCTTTATATCCATCAGTTAAAGTGGAAAGATTTGAGAGAGTTCATAATTTGTTTGTTCAGAATTGAGGGGGAATATTCTCTTTTTTTAGGAGTTTCTGGATAAGAGAGATGTAATCTGGATTAGTTTCAAATAAGGGTCAGAGATATGCATCTGATGAGTCTCTCGAGGAGAAAATGGAAGGATTGTATGTATTATTTTCTCCAGTTGTATTCATCACTTTTGAGGTATCTTGGGTCGAGTTTGAGTACTTAATTTTCCATTCTTTAATGTATGTAGGCTTTTCATTGCGCAATCATTCTTCAAATACAAAGTCCCTAAAATTTTTGTATCCATTGGCCATAAAAAATCACCCTCTCTCCTTAAAGAAAAAATCAATAAAAAAGTTTTTTAATAGGTCTCATGTGTGATCATTGATTGTATTTTTGGCTTTTCATTCGTATAGGTGATATCCGAAGAAAAATCTATTCAATTTATGAGAGATGGGAAAATATAATGAGGTATTATTTCATATATCAAGTGTTCAATCTAAAAGTAATTGCTTGACAGTATTCTCTATCGCAGACTTAGAGAAGGTGGTTAAGTTTTTAGAAAATAGAAGTTTTAATTTATCTGAGAGTTGAGAACCAGGAATAATCTTTACAAATTTTTCTCATCTCTTAGAATTCTGACTGTATTCCTTTAATTCCATGGGAGTCTCGGTATATTGTATCTTGTATGAAATAGGCGTAATGATTCCCCCTAATACACTTATTAAAAATGTTGTTTTTAAAAATAACATATACTATCTACCTATAATGAAATAGGTACAAGAACACTAAAGCTAGTAGTTGATATGTTTATTTTCTATATTGTTTTGAAATTTTATATCGTAACTTTTTAATTTGTATGTATTATTGAAGAAATACTCTTGAGCTTGTAATTGTATTTCCTTTTGATCCGTCAATTTTATTAAAAATTCGGAGAATAAGTTACCAGTAAGTATTGAGAATAATTTAGATATAGAAGAAGAATCTGCAAAGTCTAAATCTGAGATTGGAAAAATCAGGTAGTCACCCGGATCTATAGATGTATTTCTATTGAATAGTTTATGATCTGAGAGTTTATGGGATCCATTAGAAGTCTCATTAGATGATTTTTCTGTAATTTTCTTTCAGGTCTGATCCTCAATATTTTGGTTATGGCTGAATCGTTCATTAATATTGTTGAGATTATATGTAAGAAAGGATTTTTTAAGTTCTAGATAGAATCGTTGTTTTTCTAGGGCTGAAGATGTAGTACTATTTTGTTGATTTCGAGAGTCTTTAGATGTTGAGACTAAAAGATAGTCTGAATCATAAAACTTAGGATCAATTTGAGGAATAAATTTACCTAAAAAATACACTAATTTCTCAAACTCTAATGAACTCTTGAGGTTTGAAATATATTTAAGTAGATGTTCTAGATCCTGAAAATTAAATAGATTCTGCGGACTATTGAAATATGAGTTAGATTCAAAAACAATTCCTTCTAGTATTACCTCTGATTGTGTCCGAGGTCTTCGACCTGAATGGTCTAAATTTTGATTGGATATAACTCCTCCTGATCGTCACCTCTCCCTTATTGCTGTTCTAATTTCTGAGATTGAGTTGAATATAGTCTTAGTATTTGATACCTGTAGATATGGTGTTAGTGTATTATTAAAGAAATGATCCCAAGCTTTGTACTTGAGAGAGGTAAATTTTAAATAGTGTAATTTGTATTTATCTTGAAGTTTTTCACCCATATATTTCTTTAGATTCTCAAAATCATTTTGAGTTAGGTAGTGCAATGTGATTAAGAAATTAAGAAATTTATCCTTATGTTCTGAGGAAGTTAAACTTACCTGTTGCCACAGTGTTAGTAATCTAGAGAAGGTGTAATCATCAAATATATTATTTTGATCTTTTTGGGATGTAGTACTCTCTTTAGTATTCATATTATTCATCTTTTTAGGTGGAATAAGAGTTGAGAAGTCAATTCAGAAATTTAGATAATCATTCTGAACATTTGATAAATATTCTTTGAATAGGAATGTTTTTAGCAATGAAAATAGTAACTTTCTTGAGTCCTGATTGGAAGAGTCACTTATGGTGGTTGTATTTAATCAAGAATGGATATTGACATTGTTATTTGTGCTTGCTGAAGAGTTAGAGACCGATGTGGCACTAGTTAGACTTGGAAACAAGGTCTTCAATTTTGTCTCTTTTCGTTCAGGATTAACTAAATAACTTCAATAGGGAGGATTATTATCTGAAATGTTTAATAACTTATTTTGAGTGAAGAAAGAGCTATTGAGGAGTTTATTTTCTTTAACTAGGTAATTCAATAGATTCTTTTTCTCAAATAGACTATTTAAGAAATAATTAAATACAGGATCCAGTATGAATATTCGCTGACTGTGCATATAGTTAAAGTGCCTTGTATTCATCTTCAATCCAATTTTTGAATTATTAAGTAAGTTTTGAATAGAGCTTCAGTATTTAGAGATTAATTCCAAGATTTGACTGTTTAAGATTGGTTCGATTTTACTCTCTTCAACAGAAGAAAGTGTGGTTGCGTTTGACTCTTTAGATTCAGGATAGGAGTGTATCTTATAGATTATTTCCTCTTGATCCGGAAATCTTCCTATATTCTTATTTGCCTCAGTATTGTTTATCCTATATGGAAATGGAGAAGATACCCCCTCAGAGGACGGAACAGAAAAATATGAGGTGGAGATAGATTTATCTCATTCATTTTTCCCATATTTTTCAATAATCTTCTTTCGAAGTGTGAATATTTTTTGACCCATTACTTTTTCTTTCTTTAATTTGAATAGGGTGGTGAATAGCTCCTTATATGAAGTTAAATAATCTAGCCTAGATGGAGAGATACCACTGAATAGAGAATGAGAAGAAGATGCTTTTTCTGAAAAATATTTTACGAGCATTGAGGAGAAATTTAGGTCAAGATAGGAATGAAATTGATCAAATCAATTTTGAGAGAAAGCAGAGATATATGAACCTCCTAGCCTAAATAGATTAGAATGCAGTAACTGTAAATTTCGGAGATTAAATCAGTCAAAAAAACCAGAGATCTCTTTTTTACCTGCATTAGTTGTGCCATTATTTGATGTATTAGATTTAAGATATTTTAGACCATCTAATTTCAATGCATGCACCCCTTTTTCATCTCTGAATATTATTCAATCATTATCAAGGTGTAGAGCTTCTGAAATAAACATTTTAGAGCCAAAATTCTGGGTAAATATTTTTGGATTTATTCTCATGGATCTAGAGTTAGAGGAGAATCTAGAATCTAAAAATCATTCAATTGGGGTTCTAAGAGATGACCTAGATTGGTTTATTGAGTTAACATGACTCACATAATTATTATTTGAAGAAGTTGGTGTAATCGCAGTATTAGAGAGATAATTTACGGCTGAAGCTAAACCTACTGTCTCGGTTTCAAAAGAGTTTAAGAGCTCGAATAGACTTAAAGCTGAGTTATTTGAGGAATCAAATGATTTGTTTATCGTATCTATATCTGACTGTAAGAGTGATGAAAGAGTTGATTGGGCCCCTCCATTATTCTGAGTGTCGGAAGCAGAGGAAGAGGTGGATGATGATGTGATACTTGTAATAAAGCTATTAAATTTAGAGGTTGTTTCAGGGGAAAATAGGGGAAATTTATATCCAGAGTTATGAGGAAATGACCCTTTAAAATGGGATAGATTGTATTCTTTTTCAAGCTCCTTGTGAGATGATATATCATCATAATCTCAGCTAAGATATCAGAAGTAAACTGGAAAAACTTCTTTAAATCATTCCCTATAACTTCAATTAATAAAGTCATATTTCTTCAAAATAATATCCTTTTGTCTAAGGGGATTTAGATGTGAAAATATAGGATAGAATCCTATTTTTGAGATATTTTCTGCATTTTCAGAACTATTTAAGATATTCGAGTTTTCATATTTTCCGATAAATCAGGATTCTCAATTGGTCTGATTCTTGTTTTCCTCTAGATCATTTTTAAATCAACCTGGGGTCTTTGTATTTAGTCTATAGTTATTTAGGGAAAATTCAGTCAGGAAAGACTTTAGCTGCATAAAACTTTTTGAGCTTATATTGTAAGCCTTCATATTTTCTTCAGATCCTCAATTATTATCTCAAAAATCTCTCTGAGGATCCTCAGGGGAGAGTTCTTTTCAATTTTTTTGAAAGTTGTCTCTTCTTTCTTCTTCTCAACTGAAGAGTAGAGTATTGATTAGAGATTTTGGTTGAGATAGAAATCAGGATTTAGAGAGTTCCTGCGCAAAAGATTCTATTAGAATATCTTGAGATTCTGGGTACATAAGAGATTTAGAGATAAAGTCTTTGAGCTTTTCTCCGATGTATATTTCTAAATCTTCTAAATTTCTAATTCCCTCCTTGAAAGGGGAGGTTTCTTGGCTTCATTTATTTATCTCCTTGATTATAGGGGAGGTTGTAATCACAGGTGTAACTATCCCTGACCCCAAAATAAGAGTGAATAAGATTTTTTTAAATGCAAATAATGTGATCATATATATTTAGTAGATATCTATAGGATATTCTCTATTGAGATATAGAAAAGAAGAAATCAAGGGTCTTAGAGATATAAATATGGTTTCATCTCTTTCAATTCATGTATGTATATCTATGTTTGGAATATTAGTTTAGGTTAATATAGTGTTATATCATTCTCTATTCTATTTATATATATATATCTGTATATGATATATATGATATACGAAATAAATATGAATAAAAATGAGAAATAAATATAGTACTACACATTTATGCCTAATCTAAGTATGGATAAAACAGTTATCTTACAAATGTAGAGATGAAGATTAAGCCAAGAGAGAGAATGGGAGATAGTAGGGTATTTAATGATCAGGAGGAGAGCAGAAGAAACAAGTTATATAGATTAATTGAGGAAAATAAATCTCCGTATTTGGTTGATAGAGTTGAAATTACTCACTCCATCTCTGAGCTTATAGAATTATTGAGAAGTGAGAATTTAGGGGATATATGTACATCTCAAATATCCTGCGTAGGAAGGATTATGTTTATCAGACAGAGTTTTTTTGTGATATCCGAAGCTCATAATGAATTTCAGATGTATATAAACCTAAAGAAGGAAGATGGAAGCAAAATATATTCATACTTTAAGAGATACATTGATATAGGGGATATTGTAAATGTAAAGGGTTTCTTATTTAAGACAAAAACTGGGAGAGATACTATTGAGGTGTGTGAGTTGAATATCATTTCTAAGTGTTTAAGGCCTCTTCCCCATAAATTCAAGGGAATAAGGGATAGAGAGTTAATGGTTAGAAATAGAGTAGGAAGTTTAATTACAAATTCAGAGTGCTTTTACCTACTGGTAAAAAGATCTCAAATTATAGGAGAACTACGTAGATATCTAGATAGTCTTGGGTATATTGAGTTGGAAACACCTATCTTACATAAAATAGAGGGAGGGGCCGAGGCAAAACCCTTTAGAACATACCACAATAATTTAAAAGAGGAGCTTGTACTGCGAATAGCCCCTGAGTTATATCTAAAGAGATTAATTATCTCTGGTTTTACAAAAATATATGAAATTGGAAAATCTTTTAGAAATGAAGGCGTAGATTCCTCTCATAATCCTGAGTTCAGTTCAATTGAGATTTATACCTCGTATTTTGATCTCTGGAAGACAATGGAGTTCACACAATCTCTGATTCTCAATCTCATTGAGAAATTAAAACCTTCTTCGGGCATTTGGTTAGGGCATAACTGAGACATAAATGTGAAGCAAATTAGGAGAGTACCTATTTGAGAGTTAGTATCTGAGAAAATAGGGGTGGATTTCTACTCTAAACTACCTTCAGAGAAGGAGGTATTAGAGCTTATGGAGAGATATAATATCCCTAACTCTAAGGAGTTGGATGGAAAAGAACTTATTAGTTTTGTATATGATCAGATATTTGAGAAATATATCTCTCATGATTTAATTGAACCTACTTTTGTATATGGATTTAGCGGGGATTTTTCTCCACTTTCTAAGAGGGATAGAGTGAATAATTTTTTTTCCCAGAGATTTGAGCTATATATATGTGGAAAGGAGATAGCAAATGGTTTTTCTGAGCAGAATAATCCATTAGAACAATTGAGCGCTTTTGAGTCGCAGTGTAGGTTCTCGGAGGATCCTCAGAGTAAGATAGATTATGACTACATAGAGGCTCTAGAATATGGCCTTCCTCCGACTGGAGGGGTAGGAATAGGGCTTGATAGATTAATTATGCTTCTTACTGGAAGCGAGGTAATTAAGGAGGTTATCTCATTTCCATTCTTGAAGGGATAGGCATTCAATTTAGGGAGCAATTATTTGTTAAGTCCTATTATGCTCTCTTTGAATCTACTCTCTCGCTGGAGGAAATTATTGAGTGGAGTCTCAAGAATAATCATACCCATACAATACTCACAGAGAGGCAATATATATGCGCTTTTCCTCTGTTTCACAAGTTGGCCAGTGAAAAAAAACTCATTCCAGTTCTCTCACTACATTATGTTTGAGATAATTCTTCTGAATGACTTTTAATACCTAAAAATTCTAGAGGATATAGAACTTTAATTAGTTTTACCTCAAGTTATTTACCTACTCCATCTGAGTGATCAGATATTTTAAAAATATTTCTATTCGGGGATGAGGAGAATAAGCCTTGAGATGAAGAAGATTATTTTATCTCAAATTCAGATTGCAATCGAGGTGTATATATCAGGGAGAATCTTTTTCTAAGAAAGGAAGATTATGATCTTTTTGCATTAGTTAAAGCTTTAGGCACTGAAACTTCATATCATATTTCCAGGGAGATGAATATCCACTTTAAAAATGGGTATTTAATGGATAATTTTTCGGAGGATCAGAGTCTCAATAATATTCATTATTCTCGAAATCTTGAGTATATATTGAGTAGATGTATGAAATATTCAATCTCTATGGAGGCAAAAGAGATTTCAACCAAGTATGTTCAAGAGAAGGAGAGTTTAATTCAGTATCTTTCTCAGGAATTGGAGCACTATTTACAGCGTTGTCAAGCAGCAGATCGTGAAAAATATCTTGAAAGATACAGAATGGAGATCTATTTATTTGATCTCAAAAAATATTGAGATGAAATTTTTATCCTATTTAGAATCGCAAGATGAATGGAGAAGAAAGAGTATTTAATTGGGCCTGGTCGGGGCTCTGTTTGCAGTAGTTTGATTGCATTTTTACTCGGAATTACAATAGTGGATCCAATTAAATACCATCTCCTATTGGATAGATTCTTGAATATTTCTTCAACAAGAATACCAGATATAGATATGGATATAGAAGGAACTAAGAAGGCTGAATTATGTGCTTTTTTAAGAGAGGAGGATACGCAGAATAAATTTATTATTCCCTCCATTTTTAAAAGAATTAAGAATTTAAATTCAATCTCTTTTCTATTCTCTAAAATTTCCTTTTCTCCTGAGCATGAAAATAGAGCACTTTCCTCTAAACTTATTGGATTGCCATTTATGAGGCAATCTCATCCTTCTACCCTAATTCCAATAAGTTCAGAAAGGAAAGATTGAATCTCAATAGTCCCAAACTCCAACTCTATTTTTCCAGAAACTTGATTTGAACACAGTATTTTTACATATCTGAATTATCGTAAATTTGATTTAATTTCATCTCCTTATCTGGATTTCATCTCGCAAGTTTTAAGTGAGATTAAATCGAGAAACAATATAAAAATAGAGTTAAGTCAGATCAACCTAGATGATCCCAATACATATAGTCTACTGCATTCAAATATCACCTATTCTCTATTTCATCTGGAGAATATAACTATAGGGAAATTGTTGCGAGGTTTAAAGCCCAAGTCTATTTCTGAGTTAGCGCAGCTTATCTCAATAATTAGGCCAGGAATAAATAAGCATATATATAAATTTGTTAGATTTAAACCTCATGAATTTAAATCTATACATATCTCCATTGACCCTATTATAGCTAAGACTAGGGGGATTATACTGTATCAAGAGCAAATTATGGAGATAATTTCTTGCTTTACCTCTCTGCCATTGTATATTTCTGATAAGTACAGAATAGCTATCCAAAAAGATAGATCTGAAGAGTTGAGATTATTATGAGTAGAGTTTAGATCTAGCTCTTTGAGTCTCGGAAGGTCTATTCAGGATATTGAAAAAGTGTGAGCTTTCATACTATCCTTTGGAAAGTATAGTTTCAATAAATCTCATGCAATTGCATATTCAATTCTTGCGTATCAATCCTCATTTTTAAAGGCAAATTATACTGAGGAATTTTATTCAGTTTTAATAAAAAGGGAGGGGATTTCTGATGTAATTTTAGATGAACTCTTGAGATTAGAATATCAAATTATCTTCCCTCGTTTTCCTGATAATCTTCAATATAGAGATATATTTTCTTCTAGTCCCAGAAGATACTTTCTAGGATTAGAGCACATTAAAGGTGGATATTTCAAAAATTTAGAGTGCAAATTTAGAGAATTAAAGGGCAAATTTTCAGATTCATTTAGTAATTGCTCAAATATTGTGAATTTAATCTCACTCCTATTGAGTGTTAAGGTAACTAAAGAGGAAATTATGGGCCTAAATTATTTAAATTGATTTAGAGAGATGCTCAGAGATGTTGAATCACAATTGTGGCTGAAATATGAATGAGAGAAGATATATGATTCTATTATCTTTGGGACCTCAAAAAAATTTAATTTAAATCAAATTAAGGATTATAGGCCCACACCAGAACAGAGAGAATTATTTAAGATTGAACAACTAAAATTTCTAAATTTTGATATTCATAGATATATATAAAATCCCTTAATTTTATCTCAGTATGATGCAGAAATTAATACTTCTTGATGGAAATTCCTTAATCTATAGGATTTATTATTCTCTTCGAGAGATTAATAATGAAGAGCTAGAGATGGAGAAGAGAAAATTTTTCAGTATATTCTCATCTCAACTTAGAAGATGAGTAAATACATATGCATATCATTTTGGGATTATTATTTTTGATAGACATAAAAAGAGCTTTAGAAATAAGATATATCCTAAATATAAATCCAATAGAGGGGAGATGCCTGAAAATTTACTCTCATGAATACCTGAAATTATCTCTAAAGCGAGAGAAATTGGATTACATCCTGAATATTCCCCTGAGGGATTCGAAGGAGATGATCTTATCGGTTTGGCTGCATTGAGATTTTCAGAATGCGGGATTAAAGTGGATATCTTTACTTCTGATAGTGACTTCCTTCAGCTAGTGCATTATATGATTTCAGTGAAAAAAATACATAGGGGATTTAGAATAGTGGATCATAATTACAATACCTTCAAATCTTTAAATCACAATCTTCTTCCATTTCAGATTCCACTATTTAAAGCATTATCAGGAGATTCTAGTGATAATTATCCTGGAATTCCTGGAATTGGAGAAAAAACAGCAATCAATCTTATTCAAAAGTTTATGACTTCAGAGAATTTGATGAATTCAATTTCTCAAATAGATAATCCAAGATTGAGAAAAAGTCTAGAGGAGAATCTATCTAATTTAAAAATATTCCTAGAATTGTCTAAAATCCATACTGATTTCAGGTTTAAATTTGTACCTTCCAATTATCTAATTAAGGGTGAAGGTTATAGTCGGATTAGGTAATACAGGAGCTCTTTTTCAGAAAAATAGACATAATTTAGGATTTTGATTTATAGATCAATTTCACAGTTTTATGGGATGTAGTTCATTTATAACTGAGCTGAATTCTGAGCTATCAAAGAATAATTCATTTCAAGGACATAAATATATTCTATGTAAGCCTATAGGGTGTATAAATAATTCAGGACAGGTTATTTGCAAATTGTTAAATGATCTGGAAGTAGATCCAAAAAATATGATAATTTTATATGATGAGTTGGATATTTTGATAGGAAGATATAAATTAACTAAAAAAAAGAGCAAATTTATCTCTCATAGGGGGGTTAGAGATATAGATATGTGATATCCTGAGGAGAGTATTTTAAAACTCAAGATAGGCATAGGCCCTAAAAGTAGAGATAATTTAAAAATTAAATCCTATGTCTTGGAGGACTTCAATGAAATAGAATATCAAGAATTAGAATCCATTAAATTGGAGATTTTCAGGATATTGAAGAAGTTTATATTGCTGAATGATCTTGAACTCTCTAATCCAGTTAATTTTCTATACATTTAGATTTAGAGTCTATTCATCCTATCAGTCTCTATATTCTTTTTAAAATTTTCTGACTAATTAAATTAATGAAGATATTCAGAGTATTAGAGTATGAATTTAAAAACACTAGCCAATTTAAATGCCACTTTATTAGCCTCTAGTAGCCTTATAAATGATGTACCTCAATCTGAGATTAATGAGATTATTAGGGAAAATCAAGTTAGGAATGTATCTTATCTCAAGACATACCCTAACTTAAATAGTCCAATATATTGGTCTAAAGGTTTTAAGGAGGGTAGATCAAGATTATCACTTCCTGTTAATCTAATTATCTATGACAAATATTACTCTAGACTCTCTGAATGAAAATACTGAGATGAGTATCAGTACGATAGAAATATACTTGTTTTCAACCATAAAGAGTACACTGATTCAGAAAAATTTAGAAATTTTTATAAGAAATATTGATTGCAGAATATATCTCATTCTAAAAAATTTAGGTATTTTCAGACTAATTTATCTCAATATCCTATGAGAGATGAGAGTCAACATATTAATTGAATAAGTGGGGGAGCTTCATCCCATACACTCTCAAATATACTCTCACTTAAACTCCCTGAAAAAGTTGTATATCCATTTGAAAAACATATGAAGGTGATAGAACTTGATCACTCTTTTTTGATGAGCCATATTATCCCATTATATTCGGGATATTGAAAATCCGGAAAATTAAATAAGGCAGGAAATGTTAAAAAGGAGGTGATATATGGAAATTTAAAAGCTAATTCTAGAAATTGAAGTGATATATACCATAATTACTCAAATACCTCTTTGAATTGCGATGCAATAGGCAGATTAAATAATCTAAACTTTAAGGATTTCAATTCTTCTATTTCTGAGGGTTTTGATTCTAAATGTGATCAAATTAATCTATATAATCATTGATCTTTTTTCTACAACAGAATGGGAAGAAATATTTATTCTTCTGGATTTGTGGGTTATAAGGAGATTCAACCGGAGTACTGGAATAAACAATATTATTTCTATTCTCTTGGAGAATGAAGCCTTGATAAGCCTATGAAATATAGGGTCAATATGGAGAAAGAAGATAAGAGTATATGGTATATAAATTATGACAATCTTTTCATGCCTGAATTTAAGGTTGTCAATAAAAATATTCAGGGTAAATCTAGAAGAATGCTTCAGTTATCTATCTATCTTGATTATTCCAAAATTACAAAAAACATAAGCCATTTTCTGGATATAAGTTCTGGACTTAATTTTCAATTTAAATTCAATGTAGGATTTAAGAGATACATCGTAAATTTTCGATTGGTAGATATTCTGAGTTTGAAAAAATTTAGCATATTAGATAGTTTTATTGAAAAAAATATAGATAATCTATCTTTTCATAACTTAAATATTTTTGTGCATTCTAATAATTCTAGAATTCAACTACTTTCCCCTTTTTCCGGAGAGGTATTTAAATTTGAGCCAAATTTAAGCTTGATTAGGAAGAATTTTTCAATTTTTACAAGTCTACATATTCATTATTCTGAACTTCAAAACTACTATTTTTTTGAATTAAATAGGGAAAAAATTATCAGAAAAATTTTTAATTTATACAGATTAAATTCTGGAAAATTTAGATATTCTCTTGAAAGCCTTCCTAGAAATTTAATTAGGGAATTGCAGTTGAAAGTTTCATGAGATACTCTGACCTCTAAGGCCAGAATTGAATATTTTGATTTCATTGAGGGAAAGAAAAAGAGAGAAGAGGTAGATTCCCTCCTTAAATTACCTAAATTTGAAAATCAAAATTTTGCCGTAAGAGAGGATAAATTTTCCAGAGTGGAGGAGATAATTACCTCTCAGTCTAAGGAAAGAATAGGTGCATCATTTTGGGAGATTTTCGGTCTAAAACTCATAGAGCATGATATTTTAAATGGAGAAGAAAAATATATTTTATATTCAAAGAAGTCTGAGTTTCCAGAATATTCCAAAGAGGTAAAAGAGATAATTTCTAGTTATCAAAATATGCAATTTATCTTGAAAAATAAGGTTGAAAGACTCATTTCAGTAAATTTAGAAAATTCTAATTCAGAAACTTTATTTAAAGAGGGTAAATATGAGCAAGTTTTTAAATTAGATTCCCTTCTTTCTCAAAAATATAATCTAAATTTCAAAAACTTTGAATTCAAAAAAAGCTCAGAAGATGATCAATGAATTGAATTAGAGATGTCTTATCTCCCAAATAGTGAAGGATCTAGAAAGGTAGAAAGTGAATTACACTCTATTGAGGTTGATAAAGTTAAGATATACGGTAAGAAGAAATTTAAGTTTAACAAAACCCAGAATTATCTATTGGACCCTGATCACCCATCTTCTCCTATATATTTAAATTCCAGTATCTTGTCCAATAAATCAAAATCATTGAGCACTCAGTTTTACTCATCTTTAAGCCCTGAGGCCTTTTTCTCTATTCTAGGTTTAACAACTTCTGCTTCTAGTGGATTCTTATTCTGAATAGGTTCAAATGTTTTGAAGAGATCTAAATTGGTCTCTAGTTAGATAGACATTTTTCCTAAATGGCTGTCTCTCCTAGAAGAGTTTCCAAGTCTAGAAAAGGGATGAAAAATTCTCATTCTGGAATCACTCCATCTTCCCCGGTTATTATGTGTTCTAAATGTTCTGAATTTGTAAAACTACACAGGGTCTGTAAATGTGGTTACTATAGAAAGAAAAAAGTACTATAACTATTCTAAATAGTTCATAGTATGCCTGATATTAATCTGGAGAGAATTTTTAGTTTATTTAAGAAGTATAGGGTTGATTCATATAGGTATAGACAATCTACGGATAAAAAAGAGGTCAGAAATTTAAAAAATATCTGAATCGCCATGGCTATCTCTCTCTCTCTCACTTTACTATTTATATTTATATATCTACACTAGTACATCAAAATTTTAAAGGAGGTCCACTCTTTTAATAATTTAGATCCGTATAGACTAGTTCTGTTTACAGGACTGATTTTTTTAATTGGGAGTATAGTCAGTCTATACTATGAGATCTCGTTAAGGGCTTTAATCCTCATGATGAGGCAGATAACTTGACAATCTAATGCTATGGCTTTATTAGCAGTGATTATATATCTTTGACGATCAAATGTCTTTATGTATTACTGAGATTATATATTCATATTATGTGCCTCATTATTGGTAACATCATCTATCATTTTTATATTTTTTATATTTCCAGTATATGTCAATATAAACATTTTTCATTTTTCAATAAAAACTATCCCAAAAGGTGTTCATATTTTTTGGAATATTTGGAATCATTTTATTACCACTTTTTCATTTCTATATTTACTTACCTCTAGATATAAAAATAGTAAAGAATCTCAAATATTTACATACAGCATGGGTAAATATTTACGTGCATATCATATTTTTTGAGCAGTTAATTCATCTTTAAATATTTTGTTTGGTTTTTTTACCTCTCAAGTCCCTCCCTATGGGGCACTTTCCAATTGAAATTGAAATAAAACTATGAGTTTATTCTGCGAGGATGAAGACTCAATTTCACCCAATACTACTATCTATAATTTCAAAATTTCATTCTTATTCTTCTTCCTAGTGCTCTCCATTGCCTATTTAATGCTCTATATTTTCTATTCCATATTTAGGTCAAAATATGATAGGTTAAGGGATAACCCTTTAATTACACCTCTGGTATTGGTGTAGAAAGATTTTATTTAAATATGAAATCTTCGTCTTGTATAGATTCAACATTTGTGCTCTTGATATATCCATTTCCTTTAGTTGAAAAAAAATCATGATTCTTAGTTGAGGTATTTAATCCATTAAAAATCATAGGATTTATCTCATTTTCGGTAATATCATATTTCTCATCTAAGTTTAAGTTCTGAAGGGCTTTATTTGCATTGTATTTTAAGAAGTTTATGACCTCGCCATTTAAATTAATTTTTGAATATATTTTTTCTGTGTATTCTATCTCATTTTCCATTAATTCTTCAAGAAGATTGTAGGCCTGCTTGATTAATCTGGATTGCGTGTTCTGATCAAAAGTTTGAAGTAAATTAGAGGCAATATTCCCGATGTATAGCCCGTGTATAGCCTCATCTCTAATTATGAGGTTGATTATCTCCCCACTATTAATCATTAAACCTTGAGACGAGAGATAGAGCATGTAGAAGAACCCTGAGTAGAATAGAAAAGATTCCAGAAAGACTGAGGCAACTAATCCCATATAGAGGGTCTCATCATCAGAAATATTTTCATAGTACGAGATGATAATCTCTAATTTTCGCTGAAGTGTAGGTTCAGATTTAATTCACTGGAATAGTTCATTAATTTCTTCTGAACTTAACAATGTACAGAAGATGGAAGAATAGCTTTTTGCATGCATTTGCTCCATCATACCCATAAACTGCACTACTGCTTTAGTTTGAAGATCGGGTATGAAGGTACATATTCTATTCATACCTACTGCACCTTGGTGTGTATCCAAAAGAGTTAGCGAACCTAAAACTTTTACATAAACCTCCTTTTCCTCATTATTTAACTTAGTCATTCATACCAATTTATCTCCACTTAGCGGGATTTCTTCATCAACCCAAAATTGTCTTACATTTTGGTCTCAGAAAGCTTTAGTATACTGAGAATTTAGTTGGTTTCAATTAACACCCTCTCATACTCTTTTGTCTGCCCTCCTCATTGAATATTTCTGAATTTTAAACTATTCTATGTTGCTGTATTTTTGGGTGGTTATTACATTAAATCGATTCTTTTTCTCTTCTATTTAGCTCCTTTTTGGTCATTTCATAAATCTCTTTAATTATTGATAATACTAATTAATATAATAATCATGACATTCATTTTTTAGCCCTATTTGAACTACTCTATGAGGATATTTTTTAGTATTCTAGGTTATACTTCTATACCTTAGTTTTAAGCTCTATTTGGTTGGTTTTTTCCAAGTAGATGCAATTATGATATGCCAGTAGAACTGGTAAGGTTGAGAGGATTGTCTCAAAATTAGGGATTAAGAAGGCATATAAAATAGTGAGCGGAGATGAGATAGTTGAGGATGAGTATATTCTCTTTACATACACAGATGGATGTGGAGAGATTCCTCAGATAGTAGAGAGATTTCTCTCTAAAAATTATCTACTATTGCGAGGAGTGGCAGGATCTGGAAATAAAAATTTTGGTCTCAATTTTTGTAAGTCGGTACATACTATACATAATAGATATGGAGTACCTATCTTAATGACTTTTGATCTAGGAGGTACTGTGGATCAAATTCAGGCGTTTAGAGAAAGATTGATCTCTCTTGAGGTTAATTAACTCCATCTAATTTAGGGGATGGTGAATAAAAATTTAAGTCAATCTTACTATAACTCACTTATATACAATAATCAAATTACCTTAAAGGGTGAAGGGGGATTTTATAGGCTAGAAAGTGATAAGTTGGCGATCCAAGAGTATGAAAAGTATGTCTTAGAGTGTGAAAGATTTTCATCTAAAAAAAGAGGTTTTGAGAGAATTTCTTGATTAGTTGAGGAAGAATATTATGTTTCCAGCCTTATTGAAAAATATACAAAGGAGGAGATTAATCGATTAACTGAGGAGATTTATAGATATCAATTTGAGTGAAAAAGTTATATGTCTATCTTTAAATTCTATGAGAGTTTTGCACTTAAAAGCAACTGTGGTAGATACTTTCTAGAAAGGTATGAAGATAGGGTAGTAGCTGTTTCTCTCTTTCTAGGGGATGGGAATTTTCAGCTAGCCTGGCAAATCGCAACTTTGATTATCAGTCAAATCTATCAACCAGCTACACCCACTTTTTCTAATGCTGGAAAGAAAAGATCTGGAGAATTAGTCTCATGTTTTCTGCTGGAATCAGATGATTCTATTAATTCTATAAATTACATTATCTCAACTTCAATGCAATTATCCAAGATAGGGGGAGGAGTGGCGATAAATTTATCAAGATTGAGGGGTAGAGGAGCATCTATTAAGAAGATTGATAGTACAGCATCGGGGGTTCTCCCGGTCTTAAAGATTCTAGAAGATGTATTTGATTATGCTGATCAATTGGGAATGAGGAGGGGGAGTGGGGTAGTCTACCTAAATATTTTTCACTATGACTTAGTAGATTTTATTGATTGTAAAAAAATTAATGCAGATGAAAAGTCTAGAATTCAAACACTCTCAATAGGTTTGATTATTCCTGATAAATTTTTGAATTTAGCCACAGAAAATAAAAATTTTTTCCTATTTGAACCTAATAGTATCTATAAGAAATATGGTATATTCTTCTCAGATGTGGATATGAATGAGTGATATGATATTTTTGCAGAAGATAGAGAGATTTTGAAGAAGGAGCTCTCGGCAAGATCTATTCTCACAAAAATTGCCCAGATACAGTTTGAGTCTGGGTATCCCTATGTGATATTTATTGATAATGCGAATAGAGATAACCCCTTAAAAAATATTGGAAAGATAAAGATGAGCAATCTATGTACTGAAATTTTTCAAATTCAGGAGTGTTCTACAATCTCTGATTATGGAGAACCTGATGATATTAAATATGATATTTCATGTAATTTAGCCTCACTAAATTTAGTTAGTTTGTTTGAGAATGGGGAGCTAGAGAAGGTTATCGAGATTTCGATGAGGGCACTCAGCGCAGTATGTGATTTAACCTCTATTAAGAATGCTCCAAGCATTAAGAAGGCAAATGAACTTTTTAAATCAGTGGGGCTAGGAGTCTTTAATTTTACTGGACTATTATTGAAGAATGGGATACAGTATGACTCTCCAGATACTCTAGAGATTGCAGATGTATTATTTGCTGCAATTAATTATTACTCAATCTTAGCTAGTGCTAAAATAGCCTCAGAAAAGAGAAGATCATTCTATGGATTTGATCGTTCTGATTATGCTTCAGGAAAATATTTTGAGAAATATATTACCCAAGATTTTCTACCTAAAAGTGAAAAGGTGCAATCTATATTTCAGAAATTTAAACTACCTACAAGAAATGATTGATTGAAGTTAAAGGATTTTGTGTATAAGAATGGGATGTATAATGCATATAGATTGGCTGTAGCTCCTACTCAAAGTATCAGTTATCTTCAGAGCGCTACAGCTTCAGTGCAGCCTATTATCTCACCAATAGAGACTAGATTATATGGTAAATCTATGACTTATTTTCCGATGCCTTTTCTCTCCCAATCTAATTATCATCTATATAAATCTGCATATCTTATAGATCAAAGAAAAATAATAGATCTCTCATCGGTCATTCAATCACATATAGATCAGGGAATTTCAACTGTATTATATGTGACTAATAACTCAACCACAAGGGATCTTGTGAGGTTATATCTATATGCATATCATAAGGGATTAAAGTCTCTATATTATGTTAGAACTAAAAATTTAAATCCTTCCGAATGTCTGGTATGTCATGCATAATTCCGGCCTCTTTTATCTCTGTAGATTATATCTGTAAATTTCTGTAAGACCTGGGAAATACTGAGGCATCCTTTATATTCTTTAGTCCTGATATAAACATTAGAAGCCTCTCAAATCCTATTCCGCAACCAGAAGAGGAGTAGGCTCCATACTCTCTTAGTTTTATGTATCAATCTATCTCCTCTTCATTAATTTGAGATTGATTGATTGAATTTCGCAGTCTAATAATATCGCACTCTCGCTCTGATCCGCTCGCAATCTCTCCGAGTCCATCAATTAGCATATCAAAGGAGTAGGTTTTTCTCCCGGATAAGTCTCTTTTCATATAGAAAGGTCTGATCGAAGAGGGAAAGTCAGTTATAAAGACAACCTTATGTTTAGTTAGCGCACATAGATATTTCTCATCCTCATTATTTAAGCTCTCTCCTCATTCTATCTTTCTATGTGATGATAATAATGAAATAGCCTCATCGTATTTTATGATCGTGTATTCTGAAGATATAACATCTTGTAGTCTTGAGAGAAGATCTGTTTTATATTTGAGTATCTTTGAGATTTTATTGAGTGAATGGGCACATTTTTCAATTACCCTTCTCAGGATATACTTAAACAGGTTAAATGTGAGCTCAATTAGATCTTTGAGCGACGAGAAGGCAGATTCTATCTCTAACATTCAAAATTCAGAGAGATGATTGGAACTATTTGATTTCTCAGCCCTAAAAGCGGGACCAAAAGAGTATGTGTTTTTGAGCCCATGAGAAAGTACCTCACAGTAGAATTGTCCACTTACACTCAATAAGATTTGTTTTTTATTGAAATATGAGATATATTTTTCCCCTAATTTAAATAACTCTGCTCCTCCTTCACACGAGTTAGTGGTGAGTATGGGTGCAAATACTGGAAAATATCCATTATTGTATAGGAAAGTATGGATACTATACAGCATCTCACGCCTGATCTCGAAAATAGAGTGAAATAAATCTGTCCGATGTCTAAATAATTGATGAGATCTTAGATAGTCTATACTCATTTCCTTAGACTGAATTGGATAGTCAGACTTCATCTCTTTAAGCAGCTTGAGATCTAAAGCCTCAAGATCATATTTCTGTCCATCTCCCTTGGAAGTTATTAGATATCCAGATACCTGAATAATATCACCCAATGAAGGTTTTTTGGGTAATTTCAAGATCATTTCCGGATTTCTAATAATTATCTGAAGATTAGATGAGGTACTCCCGTCAGATATTGAGAGAAATTTTATAGATCCAAAATCTTGAACTGCTTTAATCCAACCTGTAAAATTCAACTCTTTATTAGGATTTTGGACGAAATCAAAATCCAAAATCTCAGAAATTGAGAGTGATTTAATAGTTAGGATTTATCTATCTTAGAACCATATGATCCTGAATCTGAATATCCTAATATTTCCTTGATTTCACTGAATTTTAATACTCGAATGCCTAATTTTTTAGCTTGAATTAATTTAGACCCTGGAGCCTCACCAACTATCAAAAAATCAACCTTTTTGGTTATTGACTCAGAAAAAGCTACATCATAATTCCTGTTTAAGTATTCTTGAAATTGGCTTCTTGAAATTGGAAGAATACCAGTAATAGATACTTGTTTACCTACTAGATAACTATACTTGTCCATATATTTTGGGGAGTTATAGGTATTATTGGAACTCTTCTCTTTGTGACTAGAATTCCTAAAAGAGTCTGAAAAAATAGAATTGAATCCTATATTTTTTAGCTTGGAGATTAATATCAGATTATTTTTCTCCTGAATTCAGTTATGAATTGAATAGGCACTTTTAGGTCCTATACCTGGAATATTTAATTTTTCTTCAATACTAGAGGAGAATAAATTATCTAGGGTTTGAAAATGACCTAAAAGTAATTTAGATGTTTCCAAACCTACATATTCTATCCCTAATGCATTTAGAAATTTATGAGGAGAACTGGATTTACTATTTTCTATGGAGGAAATCAATTTATTAAATAATTTGTCCTTTATGTTTAGGATCTTCGAGGAATATATATTCTTCCTTTTTTGATGGAGATAGTATAAGTCTGGAATCTCCCTTACTAGATTTTCCCTATATAATTTAGAGATAATTGCCCTGGATAGTCCTAATATATCTACCCCATTTTTTGAGCAAAAATATGATATTTTTAGGATAATTTGGTCTTCACAGTCTGCGTTAGTGCAATACTGGATTTTACCCTGGATCTCCCTGAATACAAGTACTGAAGAACATGAAGGACAATGTGTTATGGGTTCGAATGGAGGTAAATGTGAATTATCCAGGGAAAGTGAAATTTGAGGTATTACCTCACCTGATTTATATACCTGCACTATTGAACCTTCCCTCAGGTTTAAGTCCCTTACATTTTCGAAATTGTGGAGCGAGACTCACTGTATTTTTGTTCCTCCAATCTCTATTGGGTTTAAGCGTCCTAGATACGTAATTCTTCCACTCCTGCCCACACTAGCTGTAATCTGCAATAGTTTTGTATTCTTAATCAAACTAGGATATTTAAAGGCAATGGCTCATTTTGGAAATTTGGAAGTAGTACCTATACTCTCATAATACTTAAAATCATTTAATTTCAAGACTACCCCATCACTTGGATTAGTTCAATTTTTCCTAAAATTTTCAAAGAAGGAGAGAAACTTGAATATTTTATCTCTTGAGGAGCTACATAGTGTTAATTCTGCGTTGTGAGTTGGAATATTTAGATCTCTTATAAATTGAATACCCTCTTTCTGGGTTTTTATGACTGGTATATAATCTGATGGGTCTGAACCATTGAAAAATAA
This sequence comes from Podiceps cristatus, assembly GCA_000699545.1. Lineage (NCBI taxonomy): Eukaryota > Metazoa > Chordata > Aves > Podicipediformes > Podicipedidae > Podiceps > Podiceps cristatus. The sequence goes on along the minus strand of KL286895.1, from coordinate 37,633 downwards.
TTGATACCCAATAAATTCAATTATTGAGTATTTTTCAGGATTTACCTTCTTTAGTCGCAGTATTCCAGAGAGATAATTTCTTGGATTAGATGGTATTTTTTCTCCTTTTGATCTGTATATTTCTTGGAGTGAGATAAAATTATCTAAGTTTATGTATAATTCACCTCTAATAATTATCTCTCCTGTGTAGTCTATATTCTTAGGTATACATTTAATCTCCTGTATTACCTCAATCAATTGATCCCCTTTATATCCATCACCTCTACTTAAAGCCTCAATTAATTTACCTTTAACATATTTCAGACTAAGGCTAACGCCATCTATTTTAGGTTCAAGAAAATATTCAGGATGATGGTCAAATCCACCCTCTACCTCAGATATTACTTTTTTATGAGATAGAAAGAAATGATCTAGTTCCTCATAGTTGAAGGCATTATTTAGGGAGAGCATGGGGTGTGTGTGTCTATATTTGAAATTATGTGCATATTCCTCTAAAAAAGGTTTATTTACCTGATTAGAGGGCTGAAGCGGATCAATAGTCTGTAGCTTTCGAAGTTTAAAATCATACTCTTCGTCCTCAATTATTGGAATTCCCTCATAGTACTTTTCCTCATATTCTAAAAGTTTTTTCTTCATCTTCTTGATCTTTTTGGGTTTCATATTTGTCTAAATTTTTAAATTTTGAATAATACAGATTCTACAGATATTGTGATAGCACTTTCTGGTGGAGTAGATTCGTCTGTGGCAGCACTCTTATTGAAAAATCAAGGATATAGATTAAAGGCAGTGCATATGATTAATTGAGATTCTAGTGTAAATGAGCTCTCTGAATCTTCTGAATGTGCCTCAAATTCAGAGGAGCGAAAATGAGCAGAGAAGATTGCAAAAATACTGGAAATACCCTTATTTATATATAACTTTACGTATGAATATTGAAATGATGTATTTAAGCCTTATCTCTCTCAGATTGAGAATAATCTAATGGGTAATCCTGAATTGGACTGCAACTCCAAAATTAAATTCGGGGTTTTAATGAGATGTGTATTTAGAGATTTCGGACCACACGTGAAATTAGCTACAGGACACTATGCCAATGTGATTTTAGATAATGGTGTGTATTTCCTATCTTCACCACAAGATAGAAAGCGTGATCAAACTTATTTTCTCTCTCAGTTAAACCAGACTCAATTGGCGAATATTATTTTTCCGTTGGCAAACATTCATTCTAAAGAGAAGGTTAGAGAGATTGCTAGAGCAAATAATCTCCCTAATTGAAATAAGAAAGGGAGTAGAGGGCTCTGCTTTGTAGGCAAGAGAAGGTTTAGGAATTTTATCTCCTCCTACCTTCCTTCTTCAGAGAGAGGAGGGGAGATTATAGATATTGAAAATAATGAGGTATTAGGATGTCACGATGGATTATGTTACTATTCAATTAATCAACGCAGAGGATTACATATCTCAGGAAAAGAGGAAAAATATTATATATGTGATAAATCAGAAATAGATCGAAAATTATATGTGTGCAGGGGTAGTATAAAGGAGAGATATTTGGTTAAAGAGAGGACTCAAGTTAGTAGTGTTCATTGGATTTCCTATATTCCTCGAGAAGGAGAAAAATTGAGACTTAAATTTAAGCATACAGGTTTATTTGTATCTGGAAAAATTGAACAAATATGCGAGAGAATGGTAACTTTACATCATGAACCTTATATTGTTACCACTCCAGGTCAGTATATTGTCTTCTATTCATTTGATAAGCCTTTTTGCCTAGGCTCTGGAATATATTTAAAATAATCTCTTTCTTTCTTTTCTTTACAGATAGATAAGATACCTAGATTACAAATCTTGAAGATGATCTTATAGTATGCATTTTGGTAGAGATAAGGTGTGATCGCTATATGTATTGAGGGAGGAATGACGGAATTTTTTTGTCTCCAAAGGACATGAGTGGATTGAACCTATTCCATTAATTCCCCCTGAGGAGGATAAATCTATTCTCTTTACGAATTCTGGTCTATGTGCAGTAAAGTCTAAATTTATCGAAGGAAGGGATCGCAAGAATAATTTATTCTCTAATTCTCAAAAGGTTATTAGGACTAGTGATATTAATAATATGGAGAGAAATACATGACATAGTACATATTTTGAGATGTTAGGTTGTTTCTCAGTAGGAGGATATTTTAAGAGAGAGGCTATTCTATATTCATTTGAGTTTTTAACTCAGGTACTTAAATTTAATCCAGGTAATTTAGTTATTACGGTACATGAGAATGATCTAGAATCAGAGCAAATATGAAGGGAAATTCTTGGAGATAAGGCTCAAATTGTACGATTAGGGGAACTAAATTTTTGAGAAATTGGGGAAGGTCCCTGCGGGCCATGTACAGAGATTTACTATGATAGAGGAATTAGATTTGATGCAGAGAATGAGGGTTTGCATCTGATTAAATTCGAAAAAAGTAATGAAAGGTATATAGAGATCCTAAACATTGTTTTTAGTCAATTTTGAAAAAGTAAAGGGCAATATAGAGAATTACATTCTAAAAATATAGATATTGGGGGCGGACTTGAACGGATTCTAGCTATATTAGAGAATGCAGATAACATATATTTAAGTTCTGGTTTTTTTCCTATTATCCAGAAATTGAAAAGATTCTCAAGAAGAGAGTATGTTAAGGAATGTTTTCCCAAGAATAAGGCAGATTCTGCTGAGCAAAATAATTTCAATTCGCAGTATAATGTCATTTCTGATCATATTAGAGCCTTAATTATGATTCTCTCTGAAGATATTCTACCTTCAAATAAAGGTAGGGGTTATATTGCAAGAAAATTAATAAGACGAATTATTGTTGGATTTGAAATTCTGGAAGTAACTCAAATAGCGGAGGCCATATCTTCTATACTTGATGTTGGGGTAGAGATTCTATCTGAGATACACCCGCATCTTGAATATAAAAAAGGGACAATACTCGAGAAAATCATAGCTGAGATCAGGATATTTCAAAAAATAATGCTTGAATATAGAGATATCGTAGAGAGGGAAATTTCAGAAATAAAAAAAACAGAAATAAAGATAGAGATGGTTGTATTCACACTATTTGAGAGGTATGGGGTGCCCCTTCCCCTTATTAAAAAAGTTTTAGGTGAGAGGGGAATAAAATTTTCAGAAATTGAGTTTTCAAAGCTCTATGAGGCTCATAGAAGTTCCTCAAAAAATAAAAAATTTTCCTCTCCATTTCAGCTTTAAGGGTAATAATTTAATCTCATCTCTCATACAATCTCTATGTAATTTCAGGATTTTTGTATAGAAAGGAAGTTCATTCTCTTCATATTCATTTTTCTGAATGTATATTGGAGAAGAATGAAAGTTCAGATCTATGAGTATTTAATTCCTGAATGAAAAGGCTATATTTCATGATTTTTGGGTCTTTGTGATTTAAGAAAAAATTATTTTGGATAATTTCTTCAAGATGAGGTGAGTTTTCTCAATCTTTGAAAGAGGAGAGTACTCTGTTCATAAATCTTATTTTTTCATAGTCTGAAATTTCTTCTTTAAGTAATCTATAGAATCGCTCTTTTCTTTTTCCAGGAAATAACTGATGAAGGGAGATTGATCATTCCTCCCCTGTAAAGGTATTCAGTATTTTTATTCCTTTTGGTCTAATCTTGAAGTAAAAATCCATTAGATAGGTATAGATTAAAAGTTGTCATATTCAATTTACATCCCATTTATTCTGAAATTTAAGCTCCACTATTTCAGAGGAAGAGAGATCAAAAAAATCAAATTCTCATCCTGTAATTTCACATTCATTTTTATATTCTGTATTTCTATGATATGTATTAAGATTTGTGAATTTAGCTCAATTAGTATACTTTGAACAATGCGGTGCCAAAGACTGAAAATGAGCCATAAGCACTGTGAGTGTTGATCTATTTTTATGCTTCGAGAAATCATCTATATGTAAGAAGAATGAATATTTGTATTTTAGATCTGGATTTATCTCTAAAAATCACAGGGGTTGAGGACCTTTTCTAGATTTAGTCTGAAAATATTTTCTGGTAGATTCGGTGGTATTTTTAATAATTTCCCATTCGAAATCACTGGATATTTTCATTTGTTCTAGATTAAAATTCAATTTTTTTCGAGGATAAGAGATTAGATTCTCTATGAAGAATTCACTTCATTTTCCTATATAACTACATATCCCTTTAATTGATTTGATCTCATCTTTACTCAATTTAGATTCCAAGGATTCACTTAAAGATTTCTTAGTCTCAAAGAGTTGAAGAGTAGGGTATTTTCTATGAAATTCAGGATTAAATAATTTCAGTATCTTGGGTTTGATTATTTTTTGAAATTTTTCTGTCTTAAGATAATCAACCGCAGTATATTCTTTTATTTTTTTCTCATTTATATAAAACATTTTTTTAATCTCAATCTTATATATGGAGAGTTCACTACATTTCTGCATATCTCTTTAGATACATAAAAAAACTTGACCTTAAATATTCAATCCCCGAATAAGGAACAAAAAGAGGTAATTGAGTATGATGAGCACTCTAATATTGGGATTATTGCTGGACCAGGATCAGGAAAGACCTTTGTGATCATAGAGAGGATTCGATTCTACCTCTCGCAGCGAATCGAACCCAGGAAAATCCTTCTAGTGACCTATACTAATAGGGGAATAATGGAGATAAAAAAGAGGATAAATACCTTTACACGCGCAAGAAAAGAATTTGAGTATGCAGGTACATTGCATTCCATATGTAAAAAATTTTTAGAAGGGGAGTTACGATCAGAACTTTCTTCGATTCTGAATATTGAGATAAATAGACTTTCAATAATAGATACCCAGGATAGATATTTTTTCTTAAATTCTGAGATTAAAAATCAGATAGAAAATTTATTTTCTGAAAAATCAAATGATTATAGAGAGTATGTGTGGGAAATTGTATTAGAGGAAACTGAAAATTCTATCTCTAGAAATAAGATCGAAAATTATGTGAACTGTAATTTCAAATTTAAAGTCATGAATTATGAATGATATTCCTCTAGACTAATTAAAAAAATGGAAAAAAGCTCTCTTTCTAGGTCACTTGTATTTGAGGTACTACACAATGTATTTATAGCCTATCAATCATATTTAGATATGCAAAAATTATTTGATTTTGATGATTTGATTATCTATTTTCATTATGTGATACATAATAATCTCGAGAGAAAAAAGGAAATACAGTCTTATTTTGAAAAAATATTAGTGGATGAGTTTCAGGATATGAATTTTCTTCAGTTACTCATTATTTCTGAAATTTCAGGCTCAAAGAAGAATATTTTTTTTGTAGGTGACCCAAATCAAGCTATCTACGGCTTCCAGGGAGCATATCCAGAGATTTTTCAGTATTTTAAGACTCATGTAGACTCAAGCACTAAGTTTTTCCATCTTTCTAGAAATTATAGGTCTACAAGAAATATACTAGACCTTTCTCATAGGTTAATTTTGAATAATAATCAGAAGAATATTCTGAATAAAATGTTTACAGATAAGTCTCCAGGAGATAGGATAAGTTGGATTATTACTGATAAGAGAGGGGAAGTTTTTAGGAAAATTTACTCTATTATTAAACATCTAGAGTCTGAAGGGGTTAATTTTAACTCCATAGCAATCATTTCAAGAACGCATATGGAGACAAAGAAACTTAGGAGAAAATTATGAGATAAAAAAGTCAAGTTTCTCGATTTTAATTTTTCTAAATATATTGCTTGAAATTATGAAAGTTATTTTTTAATCTGCGTTCTTTCGCTCAGATTTAAGGTTGATAAATTTGCAATTCAATTTATTATTGAATATTTTTTTAAAAAGGAGGAGATAGAAGAATATTTTTATGAGCATATGATTGAATATTCTGACGACTTATATTTGAGCCTGAGAGAGATGGTTAAGAATAATTTCGGGAATAGATGAACTTCATATTCTGATCGACTTAAGATAAAAAAGATCAAAAAAATGTGGCACTTAATTCGAATAGAGATTGCATATCAGAATAGAGAGCCTAAATATAGGGATTGAGATAGATGGATTATCTCTAGTTCAAGCGCTCTAGAGGAATATATCAAGATACATAGTACCTCAGAATTACTAAAAATTATCTCATCTTCGAAATTTCTCTCAATTAAAAATATTCTTAATTTTTATAGAATTCTTACTTTTTATAGCGGTAAAACTATATTTAATATAGGAGAGTTGATCGAATTATTGCTTGTGTATACAAAACATTTTGTCAATCACATAACTGAGGATAATTACCTAAATTTTTCTACCATACATGGAGCTAAAGGATGTGAATTTGACTATGTTTTTATACTCAACTTGATTGAAGGGAAATTTCCGAAACATTATGCCTTGAGTGTTCAGGATATCGAGGAGGAGAGGCGGATCTTATTTGTGGCCATGACAAGGGCCAAGAAAAAACTCTATATTATCAGTGATTTGTATAAAAATGATAGATTTAAAGCAGATGGAAAGAAGGATGGCCCTAAAATTTCTAAATTCCTAGAAGAGGTTTCATTTTTGGATAAAGATAATCTAGAGGTTGAGATTTTAAATTATTCCACATCCCTACATCATCCAAATTTGTCAAAATTAAGTTAGGATTGGACTTTATAAATAGATGGTCAAATTGGTTTAAGAATGGTTCATGGAGAGAGTATAGATATAAAAAAAAAATGCTTTAAATTTTAGGATTAGTCCTGATAGCGCACTCGTTGTGCGTAAATTAAGCTGTTGATATGGAGATAAAATTGTTCTGAACTCTATCTCAATGGATTTCAAAAGATCCAAAATTTATGGGATTATAGGGACAAGCGGAGCAGGAAAGAGAGTATTCTGTGAACCCTTAAATGGATTATATAGATCAAAAAGCGCCAATATCTACTTTTCTAGTGGAGAAAAAATTCTATTTTTTCACTCAAAACTGAAGAACTATAGAAAGATTAGATCAGAAATCGGGATGGTTTTTCAATTTCCTGAATATCAGTTATTTAAAGAAACTGTTCTGCAAGACATAATTTATGGGCCTAAAATGCTCTTTAATCTCTCTAAAAATGAGCTAAAAGTATGAGAAGAGAAGGCAAAAAATATCTTAAAAGAGCTAGATTTTCCAATGGAGTTGCTTTCCTCATCCCCATTAAAGCTCTCAGGAGGTCAAAAACGAAAGGTAACATTGGCAGGAGTATTAATTTTTGAACCCAAGATACTTGTATTTGATGAACCTACACTGGGATTGGATCCCCAGTCTGTGATTAAATTACTACCTTTATTTCAGGACTTGAGATTAAAAGGATTGACTCTGATCATAGTCTCAAGCAATATGGATTTCATCTTTCAATGTACAGATGAGATACTATTTCTTGAATCCGGAGAACTAAAGCAGAGAGAAGATACCTATTCATTTTTTAGAAGGTGTCCGGCTTCTATAACAAGGCCAAAAATTATAAATTTCATAGATAATCTTATTTCGTATAATAGACTTTTTGAAGAGATATGAAAATATCAACCTAAGGATATATCAGAACTCTCTACATCCATAATAAGTGTATTTAAGGGGATTAGGGGGTAGTTCTACACTTCTAGATAACTCTAGATCAGATGGATTATTCTTCAGAGTTAATCCTATTCTGAAAATCATTCTATTTGTATTACTTGTATTTTTAATATTCTCGAGATTGGGAATATTGCTGCATATATTTCTTTTTTTGCTTGTAAATGGACTTTTGGTTGGCTCTGGACTTTTTAGATTTTTATACAGAAGATTACTGAAGTTTTATATATTTGTATATCTGTTTCTCTTTTTTATAAATTGAATATTCAATAAAAATCCTGGATTCTGAGATCAATCATATTTAGGCTCTAAATATTCCGATTTCTCTTCTAAATTTATGGGAATATTCAAAAAATGACCTTTTCATGCAGGATCATTTCACACCTCCTCTGATTTTCACTTAACTTCTTCTTCCAGCTCATCTTCATCAGAGTCTATTCAAGTAGGATGGTTTGCAGGAGGAGAGCTTTTGAAAGGATGTAAAAAAGGATCTTCCTGTAAGTGTCCGGGTTCTTCTTCTGATGGCGGAATACTAACTGCAAGCACCTTAGATGAACTAAAAAAGGCCTGCGGTTGCTGTGTTAATTCAACTTCAAAAAATGGATGCTCTTCTACCTCCTGCTGTACCAATGGGGTCTGTACCTCAACTTATCCAGATATTCATAGGGTTAAATCATTTCTTGTTTCAACTTCTAGCGGGAACAAAACAGTTGGATTCTTTCCAAGATGATATACTCTCACCCTTCTTCAGGTCCTTCTTTCTCTAAATATGACAAATAAATTAGTTATGTTTTTCTGCATTCTCAGCTATACAACTAATTTAAATGCCTTTACATTTGCATTTGGAGAGTTAATTAAACCTCTTTCAGCTCTTAAGGTCCCTGTTAAAGAGATCACACTCATTATCTCTCTAGCATTGAGATTTATTCCTTCCCTGCTTACAGAATCTACAAGAATAATAAAGGCTCAATCTAGCAGGGGAATTGACTTTAAAAATGGATCATTAAAGGATAAGGTTGTTGCATTCTTATCATTATTTATTCCCCTCTTTACAATCTCAATGATTAAATCAAAAGAACTCTCTAATGCTATGATTACAAGATCATATTATCCCAGGGAGAGTAGAACAAGATTTAGACACTATCCCCTCAATTATATGCATCTGATCGCATTTAGTTTTCTCTTTTCATCTATTACCTTCTGTTTTTATTTTGTGTATTCATCATATTTTTGATCTGCTTCAGGGATGGTTGATCCCCTTTTACTGGTGGTTATATAGTCTAGTGATCTATCCATTTATATATATCTAGTCATACATAGTATATATGTGTGAGCGAATATAGATATAGATAAATAAGTATACACACACATACATACATAAATAAAAAATAGATATATTATATACCCATAGATAGGGTAAATGGGATAATTGTCTATATGGTGTATATTTGTAAACTCTATCATTGTGAGTGTGCAGTTAAACTTAAATGCGGATGCCAACAGTTTAATTTTTAGGAGATTTGGGTGTTTTTGCAGACTTTAAGTTATTTGGAAAGGAGGTTTGTCTGGAGAGGCTCAGAAAACCTTGTATATCTGGGTGTTATAGATTTCAGTTTGTATGGAAAAAGTGTAGTGTGTGTATTTGAAAAATGATGTTTTGAGGGGGATTAATTACATTTGCAATATGTGGAATGATCATATGAGGTGGTTCTATTAGCATGTTAGCTGGCTCAGGTGTAGGTGTAATTGGGATACTATATGGGCTATTTTCTGGACCCATTATTTGAGTGTGAGGTTTATTTACCTGGGAAGTTTATAAGAAAAAAAGGAAAGGAACCTCAAAAGCAGAGTAGGGCCCGAAAGGTGTAGACAGGGAAAAGTCTACTATTCTTTTTATTGTAAATGTGTAAATGGTAATGGGTGAGTATATAAATATATATATATCTACATCAGAAAAGGGAGAATAGTTTAAAAATATTTAAATAGTATCTTTGATTGTTCTTCAGTCATGTAAGTTTTAATTGTGTTTTTTTATTCAGGATTTAGTGCGTATGAAGGATAAATTTTGAGATAGAATCAATAGATTTTTATTGTTGATGTTTTTCTCATTTAGGTTCTGCGTTATATAAGCTTGAGGAGGAAATTGATCAAGTATCTTATTCATGATTTTTATATTTTTGTTCTATCTTATTCTCCCCTTAAAATCAAAGTTTGAGGGAAAGAAAAAATATAGATACAAGGGGAAATTGTGGTTGTATATTGATATACATTCTCCATTTAAAATTTAGGACAAGTGAGATATGCTCTGGAAGTTAAGAATCTTTGTTTTTCATATAGAGAAAATGTTTCATTTATTAGTGATCTTTCATTCAAATTGGAAGCTGGAAAATATCTATGTGTAGTAGGGCATAATGGTTCAGGTAAATCAACTTTCTCTAAATTAATTTCTGGATTATTATCTCCAGATTCTGGGATTATAAATATATTTAATCAACCGATAAAAAAATCTAATTACCATAGATTGTTTGAGCATTTGGGCGTAATATTTCAGAATCCGGATAGTCAGTTTATTACCTCTTCCCCGGAGGACGAGTTGGCTTTTGGGCTTGAGAATAAAAAAGTACCTACCTCTTTTATGAAGGAGATTGTATTGGAATTATTGCGATCTTTTAATCTTTCTTCACTCTCGAAAAAAACCCCTTCAGTTCTATCAGGAGGAGAGAAGCAAAGGGTTGCGATCGCCTCAATCTTAGCTTTTAATCCATCTATATTTTTATTTGATGAATCTAGTTCTATGCTTGCACCGATAGAGAAAATTGAACTATCTAGATTAATTAAAACATTGTCTTCTGTATATGGAAAGACAGTTATTTCAATTACACACGATATGGAGGAGTTATTGTCTGCTGATGAGATAGTTGTATTCTCTAATGGTAAAATTGTGGAGCATTTTAAGGATAAAAGAGAATTATTCAGGAAACCTATCTCTTTTTTTAGGGAATTTTCCCTTAATCTACCCTTTATATTCGAATTGGGTAAAAAATTAAGTGAAGAGCATGGATTAAATATTCCCTATTTTTCAGATGAATGAGGTTTAATCAAGTCTCTTTCAGAGTTGTCTAAACTTGAAGAGAGAAGGAATGGAAAAATCGGAGATCAAGGTGAGGAGTAGTATATAAGTTGGGCATTTTAGGGAGTGTGAAGACAAGATTCACGCGTTTTTGCAGCCTCCGTTGATCTAATTGAGGAAAATTTAAAAAAATATTATTTGTTCTGCTTCTTGTCTTTCTATTGTTTATCTCTTCCTGGGCTTCTCTCTTTGCGCTTCCCCTAGTTACCTCTATCTATTTCGGGACAGCTGCATTTAAGAATATATGCGATATTATTGAGTTTTTCAGGAAGAAGAAAGAAGGAGCTTTAATTCAAATTACCAGTTCTCCGGGTAAATTGAACCCAAATGTATCTTAAGATATGGGTGTTACATAGAATAATAGTATCCTAAGCTATCGTGTATCTCCACTAGATTAAATGAGTCTAAAGAATTTAAATTCATTGGATCAGATACTTAAAATTGTCTCTTCTAAAAGTGGTAGATATTTTTTCATTATGACCCAAAAATTGATTGATTTATTTCAAACTTCCGAGACCCTCTTGAAGCCTTCTCCTGATGAATTGAAATTGGGTGTACTCTATGTATTTACACTGAAGAGAACTAAGTATTGGATTAAAAAATTAAAGGATAATCACTATGTATTAGCTAAAAAAGCAGCATTTGAGTCATCCTTTTTATCAGTTGATAATGTAGAGGATTTACATCAAATTGGTAAATATAGTGTAGTTGATTTTCAAGCCAAGTTTCTCGATAGAACAAAGAAGACCAGTAAAGAGATTAAACCTAGAAAGAAAAGCTCTATATTAAAGAGCGAGGAGGCAAAGGTTCTCGAGGTAAAAAGAGATCAAATTAATGAATATTTGGAGAGGGATAGGTTCTATGATTGAAAAACTTATGGAGGTGAAATTACAGAAAATGATCTAAGAGAAAAGGAGATATTACTCGAAAGAGAGTTTAAACTAAAGAGGAAAGCCCATAGATCTCAGTGACGGATTCTACCACATATTAAGTCAGATTCTAGCCTTTTCTCATATATTACCCTCTCAGGATCAGATAGAGAGAGCAGATCAGAAGCGCAACTTGAGAGAAGATTGTTGGAAGCAGAGAGAGAGGATAATAGAAGGGATGCTGAATACATTGAATGGGAGAAATATTTAAAGTCGAAATATGGAAGAAAGAACTCAGGTTCTAGATATTTCACCACCTCGTTTCCTATGTCGCAGGTAATTGAACTGAATAATTCCTCACATTTTTGGGCTTTAATTTCTCCAGAATATAAAAATGTTGATTCTTTTGTAGTACATTTAAAAGAGTTTTATGGCTCTTTAAGTGTACCAGAATTGGATCATTTGATTGCAAATATTGAGGGAAAAGGTGAAAAATTTAGGGTCTGAATTGAGTTACAGAAGAAAATTGGAGCTTTAAACTATAGGGGAGGTCAAGATAATACATTTAAAAAATTATTGGATAATAAATTACTTGAATTAAAGAATAAAAATGAGAGCTTGAGCTCTTATTTACAGGAATTAAAGTCCCAATTAATAGATGAGAATAAATTTCCTGAGACTGACTTTAAATATTTAAGAACAGTGAAGGAGAAGAAAGAAATACTGGAAGAGATAGAGCAAACATGCAATGTTTTAAATACCTATTCAGATAAAATCGAGGAATTTTCCGCGAAACATGAGAATTTTATACCTAAATTCTATCTCTCTATTTTTGGATCCAAGGCGGTTTTATATAGATATGATGAATTAGTGTGCAATACATTATTTCAGTTAAACAATCAACTCAATGAGATTGTGTTCTTTCAAAGAGAGATTGAGAGGGTATTATTTGAAAAATTAAGTACACTTCATAAAGCCAGAAAGGCTCAGATTAAACTGGATTTCCTTTCACAAGATGATAGTCTCTCTAAATTGGTCTTGAAAAAGTCTAAATTTAAGGAGATCCTAGAGAGAGAGAATAGGTTAAGGGGGCTGCAGATCCAGGGGTCTTTAAGGCTAGTTTCATCAGATATTCAGAGGCAAATTGAGGCAGAGAAGTCTAAATTGAATACCTATTTTAAAAAGTTGAATCAATTAGATAGTTATCCTGATTATGAGGAAAGGTCTGAAAAGTTAAGGATAAGGAAGGAGGCTTTTGAGAAGAGAGTCTCTCAATATAGGAAGAAATTATATGATTTGAAATTTAGGGCTGAAAGAATGGAAGCTGCGTATGAATCATTTATGTCTGAGTTGAATGAGCAAATTTTTGAATTTCAGAAAGAGGTGAGTCAAACTTACAAGACACATATCTTTCTGATGGATAATTCCATGAAAGAGGTCTGGACTAATTGAGCCGAAGAAGGGATTAAATATCTTGAAAGAATTTTAAGTAAAAAGGATAGATTGGTTAGAGAATTTGCTGAGATTATCTCTTTGCGCATAAAAAATATACATTTAACTCAATCTCAACTTCTTCAGGAATCTAGGCGGAGACAGGTAGAATGAGAGAGGGTATATAGAGAGGTAGTTGATGAGTTTAAGTCGCTGGGATATTATCTTCAAAAACCTAAACCATCTGAGTATGATTCGAAGTATCTCTCTAAATTAGATAAATCTAGCTTGAATCTTTCACCTGAGATTAAGAGTCTGATATACTACAGACCTTCATTGAAATATACCACTCCAAAAGTCAATGAATTGATTGGATTATCCCCTAAGATACTGGATGATAGTGAATTTTTAGTTATAGATCAGGTATGAACTAAATTAACTCCAGAACAGGAATATAGATTGAAGGAGAGATTGAGTCGAGAAACCAAGGAGAAGAATGAATCTAAATTGGAGGAATTATTGAAAAAATCTAAGGAAGAGATGAATGAGAGATTAAAGAAAAAGGACTTTAGCTTTAAGACTCTAAATTTTGAACGAGATTTTCCAAAAGAAGGTGATAGAGAAGAGAGACTCTCCAGATTGAAGCAATTTGAAAAAGCACAATTTCATAGTTGAAAAGATAGTAATTTTACCTCCTCTGAAATGAGATATAAGACAAAAGAGATGATATATGATTTTTCTAGAAAGTTATTTACACTAAAGGGGGTAGAGAGATATGGGGAGAATATAAACATAAGTGATATGGGTAGGTTGGAGAATCCTGAATTAATTGAAAATTTAAGTGAATATGATTATTTTTCAAAATCTAGTGAAAAATTAAGTTTGGTTGAATCTTATCTCTCTCCTAGACTAAAAATCGAAGAATCTGATCTATATGATCTAGAGGATGAGGGTTATCTTTCGATATTGGATGCCCTGGAAGAGCGAGATGAAGATAGAAGGAAGAGAGAGGGGCTTAAAAAACCCATAATGCCTAGAATAGAGGAGTGAGCAGGACTTAATTTAAAAAGATACAGGGAGGAGAAGAAGAGAATTGATATTTTAGAGGTGAGGGAGGGATTATTAGAGTTGGAAAAGGAGATTCAACTTCTTAAAAAGTCATCAGGTGATTATAAAAAAGCTGCTGAATTAGAAAGAGAAAGGAGAGAGATTGTATTTGGTGAGATGAAGGGCAGTCTTAAAGAGTTGCAGGAGTATTTTATGCAACGCGAAGAAGAATTAAGTGTTATATTTACTAAATCTTCAGAGATGATTGATTTAAGTTTTAGTGAGATAGATAGAAGACTCAGAGAACGAAAGAAGAGAATATTGGAGCTAAAAAGTATGCAAAAGGTAAGTTAGGCTGTGGGAAATAGACTAGATCGAGTTACAGGTCGACGCTCCAAAACTGGAAATAATAGATCTAAAGCTATGAATGCTACTAAAAGAGTTTGAAATTTAAATATCCAGTCATTTAGAGTGGTTGATAGTATCACAGGGAGAAATTTTGGGATAAAGACTTCAGTAAAAACCATTAGAACACTTAGAAAACACAGAAAGATTAAATAGAAATATGTTTAGAGAGATAGAATATGTCTAGATATTTAGGACCTATATATAGAAAATCTAGACAATATGGATTTTCTATATATGAAGACGGGAGAGAGTTTTCAAAATATAAGAAAAGAGACTATCCACCTGGTCAACATGGACAAAATAAGTTTAGAAAAAATAGTCTATACGGTGAACAGATTAGAGAAAAACAGAAAATATCCTTTTTGTATGGGTTAAGGGAGAATCAAATGAGAAGATTTTTTAGGATGGCTAAAGGGATGGAGGGATCACTCTCCCTAAATTTTTTAATATTGCTTGAGAGTAGGCTTGATAATTTAGTATTTAGGGCGGGATTTTCTCCGACAAGAAGAGGGGCTAGACAATTGGTTGCCCACGGTCATATATTATTGAATGGCAAAAAGGTTGATATTCCATCATATATAGTTAAACCATCTTCCGTTATTGAATTATCAAAGTTTGCCAAGACTATACCCTTAACCAATCTTTTGAAGGATTTTAAACCTCTACCTTTCATGATTCTAGATGAGAATAGAGCAGTAAAATACATAAGATATCCGAATAGATCAGAATTAAATCTGGATATTAACGAAGTCTCCGCAGTTGAATGATATAAAAGATATGCATAGCTTAGAGGTTAAATATTACATTTAGAACAGAACAATTCAAGGAGGTACTCCTTTCCTGTGTCCTAAAGAAGTCTCAACTCGAAAGGTTTTTACTTCTTGATATTGGAGCTGATTTAGGACAATTGGGATTAAATTTACTTAAAAATGACCTAGTTATGTATGTATGAAATATTGAATTAAGCGCAAAAGCACTTGAAAAATCACAGGAATTATACATTTCTTCAGGGATAGATTATGATCGAGTAGCATTTATATATTCAGATGGATTTACCTCATTACCACGGGAGGTTACCAGTCTGAATCTCAATATTTCAGGGGTGATTATAGTGATAGGGGGATTGGGTGCATATAAAATTTGATCTATTTTATCCAAAATGCCTGAGAAATGGATATATATCTCCAAGTTATGACTACTCTGTATTCCCCACACATTGCCTCAGAAATTAAAAAATTGGATCCTATCAAATGGAATATGGAGGTTAGTAAGAGAAAAATACTTTATATATAGAGGAAAAATGTACTGCATTTTACTGTTCTGCCATTGAAATTTATAGATAAAATATGGAATAATAAGTTGTTATAATTTATTCTATTAGTGGTTTTTATTTAGGTTCGGGGCGCGCCAGGATGGTTTGCGCCCCGACATTTTTTAATGCTTCATAGGAGGTTTTTATCTTCTGTTCTAGTTTTTCTGGTTCTATTTTTTTTAAAAATCTGGTAAATTCAGTTAATTTTTGTCGTGAGTTAAATAAATTGTTGGGATCTGAGTATTGATAGGTTAATCATTTGACTGCATCCACCATATTCTGTACATCTATGCTGCAGTATTCTGTGAGAGTTTTTTTGATTTTCATTCATTCTACATTTTTATTTCTCCTCTCTTTCTTCTCTCAGTATTTAGGAGATAAATTTATTGTATTTTTTGGAAGATGCAATTTCATCTCTTCAAATAGATAGTAGAGATATAGCAATTCAGCTTCTCTTCCATTTTTAATTCACTTTAAATTTATATAATTTTGGGCTGAATTGAAGCCAGAAAGAAGGGTTATTTTTTTGAGACTGTGTTTTCCCTGCAATTGAGGAAAGAGGTTAATCTCTGGTTTAAATCAATCACTTAAATCTACTGTAAGAGCAATTATGATCTGAGATATTTCCCCTAAATTTAGGTATTTAGAAATTGGTAAATCTAAGATTAAAGGGCACTCTAAGGATGAGAGCTTAGATAGAAGTGTGCATTCAAAAGTCTTATTGTATGAGATATATACAACTTTTTGTCTGTATGATTCTACTAACTTTTTTCAATTTTTTTCTCTAATTCAATCTTTTAGTAAGTCTATATTCTTGATGAGGGGATATGTAAGATACTCTCAGAAAGTTGCAAGAAATTTTCGGTAAGAAGAGTGCGGTCTATATATTATGTTTCTATTGAGTACTATCTTCTTCCTTAAAAAAATTTTTATGGATAATTGTGTAAGAATATTTTCTCATATTTCTCTATATTTAAATTGAGGCAATATGGGGAGAAAGGTATGAATTGATTCAAAATCGTAGTATACCTTTCATTCAATATCAATCACCTTATCTTGGAGTAATTGTTTTCCCTCAAATGAGAGGATATTCTGGATAGGTAATTTAAAGTTAGATCCTTTTCAGTTCTGGTATGCTCATCATAAAAAACCTATTCAATCGGTTTTTCCATATTGGCTCAGTGAGAGAATTTTGGAGAGCGGAAATAGGGTAAATGCAGGTATTGAGAGAGTTGGAGAAAGGAGTTCTAGTGATTTTTTGTATTTTTCAATAGCTATGGGGAGGAAAAGTTTAAATCTATTGGAGTATATATAGTTTTTTCTGATTGAATCAATTGAGAGTATATTTTTTCAATTTAGCTTCTTCTCTCATTCAGAATGGTCATTTAAGGAAGCTATCTGAGAAAAAAGTATCTTGCAGACTTCCGAGATTGATCGAAGCCTTGGAATAATACTGGATTCAAGGTCCCTTGATTTTTGAGATATCTGATTTATTTTTTGAGTTGTAGAGTCTACACCTATTTTTGAGAGGTATTCCTTCTCGCTGATTATGTTGGAAAAATATGAATTTACATATAGCGGTTTTTCTCCTGATGTAGCTATATAAATTGGAACATTTGAATCATTTGAGTATACTTTTGGTTTTTTTGCAGGGGTAATATTAAAGGAGTATTTAATTTGAATTTGGTTATTTTCTATTTTTTTATCGGAGTAGAAGAGAATTAAATCATTAATCTTGAGATTTAAATATTCGGTGAGCAAATATCTATGGAATATGAATTCTGGTAGGTGTTCTATTCCGAATGATGACGACTTAGAGAACACGCATATGGAAAAATAAGAGTTAAAATATATGAGCGCAAAAGGATTTAGTTCGAGAGGAAGCTCAATTTTAGGTAAATTGAGTTGAATTTTAGGTTGCAATATTAGGGCAAAATCTCTGTTCTTAAGATTTTTTTCAAATGTTTCTCAAGCTTCTAAATTACCCTGAAAATAGAAAATATCTTCAGTATTTAGATGGAGTGAACATCTTATAGATTCTACTATCTCTTCTTGCTGGTATTCTTCTAGCTGTGATCGTACGCTGTATATTATTTTTTTGTAGATTTTTAAATAAAGCTGATCTGTTGAGATAAAATTTTGAAAAAAATGATCTAATTTTGAGATATATATACCTTTTTGAGGGGTTGAAGAAATATTTGATATTTCATGATCTGAAAGAATGGAAAATTCAATGGGAGCCTGAATTGAGTTTTTAAAATTTTGAAATGAAAGTTTAAAAAAGCAGTTTAACTTTTCTGCTTGATGCCTCTTTTCCATCTAGAGGTTATACTTCAAATTCGAGTTTTCAATTTGTATAAATTTCTATTTTTTCTATTCTCGCTTTTTTTCAATTCTCTTCGGATTTTTTCTTCAGATTCATATTTTGACTTTAGATATTTAGTATGCATTGAATATATCCAGTGAAGTTCTCTGTAGAACTCAACTTCTTTAGTGAAAAGTATTCTATATTTTTCTTTTTTTTTTGTATTTAAACTCTTAAATAATTCAATCTCTATCGCCTCTCAATTAGAGAGTATATTTGATTTATTTATTGTTCTAAAGCAGACTAAATATCTATTTCTATGTATGATTCCCTTTTTATAGGTCTCTCTCATAGATTCATCTACAAGTTTTGAGGTAAGTAGATTGTTAAATTTTTGACTATTAAGTGATTTGAGATATTTATCCAGATAATCTTGAAATATAGAGTATTTTGAAGATGCAATGTTCAGTGTGGCAATCTCTAGCTCTCTATGATATTTTTCATATTGAGGAAATTTTTTTTTTTCAGAAAATAGAGGTAAAATACTCCTCAATTGAGCTCATTTAAAGCTTGGCTTAATACCCAATAATCTAAATTTTTCATCTTTTAGGGTATTTTTTCCAGCTTTAATATATTCTCTTAGTGCATTTATTGTTTGGGGTCTAGGATATAGGGTTAAATTTTCAATTTTATGTCCAAATTTGCCCTTTTTCTTCAGATACTCTTTGACGATGTATCACACATCATTTTTCTCCTTAATCTTGGAGAGCTTCTTAGCTTTTCTAGAGTGGAAATATCAAAATGCAAAAATTACAACTGCGACAGGAAGAAATGAAAAAAATTGAGTAAAAAAATGTAGGGAGGGTTTCAACCTTCCTAAATTTTTTATTTAATTCGTATGTTTTTTGCTATTTGGAGTTGGATTGGATATAAGATTTAATTTTTTGGAAAATCCGGATTTTAATCTATTAGATTTTTGTTTTTTTATAAATCCTTTACTTGTATGTGAGTCCACAATCTTATAGAATTCGGAAATCAGCTTTTTTTTCTCCTCTGATATATTATTCTCTAAATTTGAGTTTTTAAGAATTAAGTCTATATATTTAAATTTTTTCTTAATTAGCTTCTTAGATTTCATATTTTTGTAGTGTCTAAGTCTCTCTTTTTTTAATTCTTTTTTTCTGGAGAGAGCCCTTCTTTTGCTTTTTTTAGCCATCTGATCTTAAACCTTTTTGTCTAAAAATGAAGAAAATTTTTGAAGCTTTCTATAAGATATTTTCCATTTCTTCGTCTTAAGTTCACGAAGTACAGGAAGGTAATATATTCAGATTTAAAACTAAACATCTGAGTGATTTTTTCTTTTCAAAAATCTGTCAAACTTATCAATTCTATTACCTTGGAAGGATTGAGAGAAATTTCATATCTTATTATCTCAAATAATCGAAGGGAGATAGAGATTAAATTTATATAACTCTCTAGACTTATCCCCATTAAACTGAGATCATTATCACTTGTATTTTTTTTAATAATGGAAAATAAATATGTTTCCCTGAATGTTGGAACGATTTTGGGGAGATCTTTTTGAAGCTCTCTCTTATCCTCTTCGCTAAAATGGTTATGTTCATATAGGTATAGGATTGAGCACTGGAGAAAGTCTGTCATATTATTTTTGGAGAAGATTTGTATATAACTTTTTCAGCTAAAGTTATGAAATTTTTGATTCCTCTTTCTATATAAAAAAGAGGATGTAATGAACAAGAATAAAGAAATTGTAAGTATTCTTTCACTGTATGGTCGTAGAATTTGATTTTTCGAGAGATAGTATTTATTCAGGCAGAATGAAAGACTTCTATGTATACTTTTCTCGGCAATTTTTAATCCAAAAAATCTCTTCCTCATCCATTCAGGATCTCTATTTTTCCTATGAGTTGTGTATATTTCATCCATTTTTTATTTATATATTCTAGCTTCTTTTTCTTTTAATACCGCCTTTAATCCTAGGGTTTCAGATGATTGGCCCCAACTTTCCTTCCCTTAGAAATTGAATAAATTTAGCCTCAGCTTTATTGAGAGAGAGGCTCCCTCCTCTCTCTATTAATCTATATTTCAATGCTAAATACTTTAGAAATATAGGATATATTGGTATTCGGGATAGCGAATACGGGAGTAGTAGATTTTGGATTATATCTGGATAATTATCTTTTATGTATTTATATCCTCATTCTTGGAAATTAGACTTCTCTGAGAGATAAGAGGGGGGCAAAAAATTAAGTAAACATAGAATGGATTTTGTAGATTCATCTATTTTTTCTGGAAATATTCCAGGACTATCGTAGATAATTAAATTTTGCGGTTTAATTGTATATCTTGTAAGTATTCTGGTTGTCCCAGGAGTAGCATCTCTTTTGGTTTTAACCTTTGAAGAGAGAAGATTTATAAAACTTGACTTACCACTATTTGAACCACCTACTACAATAAGGGTATTAGGGATCTCAGACTCCTCGCACTTCAACTTTCTGAGGGTATTGAGGAGTAATCTGAGAATTTTACGGCGGGATGCAGGATCAAGTAAATTAAAGGAATGTTTAGAGTTATTAGACTGGGAGAGATCAGATTTGGTGAATATTATTAGTATATTTTTCTTTCTAGGTCACCTGGATTTTATCTCCTTGAGATATATCTCAGATAGATATGGAGCCCTTGAGTCTACTAGGAGTACTATAAGTGAGATATAGGGGATAATTCTAGTGAGAGAAAGAAAATATCTATGTACATAGTGCGGAAGGTATTTTTGACTCAAAGATGGTTTGTATATATTTATCCTCTATCTCTTTCTAGTATATTTATATGTTTATCTGTGTGCTTATTTTTTTATTTCTTCTATATTTGTGGATCTTGAATCTATACTATGTGTAAAGAGGAATATAACTTCTAAATAGCCTATCTATTTCTGATATATATTATTAAGCATCAGTCTTAATTAAGATTGAAATCTGAGGGGTAGCTGAATATGGAGCACAATGAGAATATTTTTGAGACACATATTCACTTTTCCTCTGAGGTTTTTCGAGTTCAGTTTAGAGCAATACTAAATGATGAACCATATTTTTACTACATGAATGTTGCAACAAATTTAAAAGAATCACAATTAGGGCATGAACAATCTAGATCTTTCAGGAATATGTTTTGCTCTATAGGGGTGCACCCACTGTATATTTTGGATGAAGAGAATATAGATACTGTATTTAAGTCACTAGAGAGAATACTAGAGAGCGATGCAGATACACGCAAGATTAGAGCGATTGGGGAATGTGGGTTAGATTTCTATAAGATGAATAGAGAGGAAAGCTCTACCTCTCAAATTGCTTGATTTAAGAGGCATATCTTACTCTCAATAAAATACAAACTCCCATTAATATTGCATCTTAGAGATGCATATTTAATTGGACTGCAAGTTTTGAATGAGTTTCATGAAAGTTTTGGGATAATTCATTCCTTTGATGGAACTCATCTTGAGGCACTCGAAATCCTAAATTCTCTCCCTGGAACTTGGATGATTTCGATTTCTCCCCTCATATTTAGAGATATTGGCAGATTTAAGAAAATTATTGAAGTGATACCTGAAGATCGGATTTTAGTTGAGAGTGATTCTCCCTATCTTTCATCCTCACAATCTATCTGTCGATCTATTCTGAGGGTGATTTCTGATCATAAAAAAATCCCCATTCTAGATTTAAAAAAAAGGATTTTTGCAAACAGTCTGAATATTTTTAAAATATCTTCGGATGAAATGTAGAAAGATAGGATAAATTGAGTGATTAGATGATTAATTTTTTGTATTCATATCAGAATTAATTTATAAAATTTAAAATTATCAATTTTAGAGGCTGGAGCTATCTTAGTTTAAATTCGAAGTATTTTACTTCGCTATGAAGCTCTTATAATCTCAGATAATTTACCTTTTTTTACTGTATTTTTTTTGCATCTTTTTTAGGGTTATCTTAGGATTTTAGTCTAGTTTGAGTAGAGAGAGGGTTGGGTTTTCTGCTTCACGAGAATTAAATAAATCTCTCAGGGTGAGGGTGTTGAGCCCTACAAAGATTTTTTTAAGTGCAGATGCGCTCTCAATCAGGGTTAATGTGCGAGATGGGGTGATGTGAATAGGTCGGAGATATTTTTCTACTATTGAAAAATTAAGGGAAGGGGAGATTAAACTTAAACTTTTACCTGATATTAATTCCAGTGCATCTGAAAAAAGATATCATATCTCTGAAGGTTGACTAATCGTATCCTTTAATATGTGTGAGCTATTGGTTAAAACATTTAGAGAGGTATCCTAGGGGGAGAATATGGGGAATATAGGTTATGAAAGTAGAGATATCCCTATTGAGTATCCTTCAAGATAGATAGAACATGACTAAAGAAATAGCTAAGAAGTTTTTTTTAGATTATTTCCCTAAATATAGGGCTCAGATCAGGACATTCAAAAAAATACTGGTTGGTTTTTCAAATCAAATTTTTAAGATAACCCTTCTAGATGGAAGAAATTTTAAGGTTAGAATAGCCGAGAATAATCATCTAATCTCCAGGCAGAATGAACAGGAAGTGCTTAAATTAATCCCAGATCCTAATTTGATCTTCTATGATAGCTTAACAGGAAATGCTATCTACCACTGAATAGAAGGGAGCGAATTAAGTTCCAGGGTGGTAAACAAATCTATTTTAGAACAGGTTATTCAACTTGCCTCTAAATTTCACTCTATTCCCGCTGAAAAATTGGGCAATATAACAGTACATGATCATTTTGATTCACACTCAAGAATTGATTTCGATAGGACTGAATATTCTCTATATTTTCCCCTCTATAAATCTCTAGTGGAGAAATATGAATCTCTTCCCAAGATATTAATACACAGTGATATTAGCCTAAAAAATCTAATATGCAGTAAATCTGAGACAGATTTAGACGGAGAGCAACTACATTTAATAGATTATGAATGATCTAGATTAAATACTATGTATTGAGAGTATGGAAATTTTGCTCGAGAGAGTCAACTATCCAGGGACAAGATACTTATACTGGCGGAATTATTGAACTTAGATGAGAAGATTTTAATTGATTTTGTATTTATTTCTACCTTTTATTCTTGACAATTAAGTTTCAGCTGAGATAGATCTGAGAGACTAGAGAAGTATAGGGGCAAATTGGTCTCTCAAATGGAGAAGTATATTGAGTGAACTCAGAAGACTTAGAGCTGGCTGAGATTCTATTTTTATGGGGAAATAGGCTTCTTTCTATAGGTATAAAACAGATGTATCTGGTTCTTAATTTAACTCAGATTTCTATATTCTTGAACTAAATTATCTAGGACTATAGTCTTAGGGGGATGCGCAATTCGCCACTCATCCCCAAAATACTGATTTTAGGGGCTTCTAATGTAGGAAAATCACAACTTTTTAATAGGTTGGTCTCCTCTAGACATTCAATTGTATTAAATCAAAGCGGAATTACAAGGGATTTAATCATGAGAAAGATTGTATGATCTGAAAAAAAAGAGGTGATCTTAATTGATAGTGGGGGGTATTCTGATAATCTAGAGACTCCATTTCAGAGAGAGATTAACTCTAGTTTGTCTTCTCAGCTACTGGAATCTCAGGTGATTTTATTTGTGTGTTCGATTAATGAAGGGGTTAGGCCTATAGAGTATAGAATTTCTAAGTTAATACACAGGCATTTCAGAGGATCAGTTATACTGATTGTGAATAAAATTGACAGGAAAAATAATGGTTATAATATGGGATCCAGATGGGATTCCCTGGGGTTCGGAGAACCTATATTTATCTCAGCGGAACATGATATCAATATAGTAGGATTGGTATGTGAGGTGACAAGGATACTCTCTAAGACCTATAAAAATTGAGAGGAAAATAGAGGAAATATACATGAGTACAGGGTGGGGATAATAGGTAAAGTCAATGTAGGAAAATCATCCTTAGTTAATGCTCTTATTTCCTCTGATAGGATTATTGTCTCTCCCCTGGAGGGCACAACCAGAGATTTACTAGAGTATAGTATTAGCTACAGGGATTCTAGATATCTTCTAATAGATAGTCCTGGACTTAAAAAAAAGTCTTTAGGTAGGGGAAGATCAGGCAAATTAGATTTCTTAATTTCCCTTCAACCTGCAAAAATGATCAGTTTTTCTGATATTTTGATATTTGTAATAAGCTTAGATTCTAAGTTAGATCATATAGATGAAAAAATTGCAAAGAAAATATATCTCTCAAATCTACCGACTATTATTGCTGTGAATAAATTAGATATACTGGAAGATAGAGATATTTCGAAAATTCAGGCTGTGTATAGGAGGGAGATTAGGGAGAAGTTCTATTTTCTGTCTTGGGCACCTATTGTATTTATAAGTGCTAAGTACTCCAGGCAATTGAATGATTTATTTAAGGCTATTGAGGTAGTTAAATCTGAAAAATCCAGACTTTTTGCTCAGAGAGAGTTGGAGAGTTTTATGAATAAGATGAATCTATCTTTGATGAATTCCCCTAAAACTGCAATTCTCCAGGATATTCTTCAGGTTAAATCTTCCATTCCAACCTTTGTAGTGAGATGCAGTAATCCATCCTCTCTTTCTACCTCTCAATTGAGGTTAATTGAGAATCAATTTAGGGAAAATTTTCAATGTGTATATTCTCCCCTGAAATTCTACTATAAAAAAAATTAAATTTAGGATAAAATAATTTCTGATGACTAAGGCTGAATTATTGAGTTATATTTCTACTAGGTTAGGGGTGGAGAAGTCGAAGGTGAATCAATTTTTTGAGACTTTTCAATCACTGATTCTAGATTCTCTTGTGAGTAAGGGTGAGTTTTCATTGTTGGAGCTTGGAAAGTTAAAAGTTGTGAAAAAAGCTGAAAGAAGGGGGATGAATCCACTTACCAGATCTCCTATTGTTATTCCTGCAACAAACTCTCCTAAGATGGTGTTCTCACGAAGATTGAAAGATCTTATCTCAGGCAAGATTAAGAGGGAAGATTTCTAATGATAGGTAAGAGAGATTTAATTCTACTCATTTCATCTAAAGTTGGGTGCACACAGGATACTGTTTCAGCCGTTCTCAGAGAGTTTCAATTATTACTTCTTCAAGAGATTAAAAAGGAAAAAAGGTTCCCCATTATAGAGCTAGGATCTTTGAAGATTGTGAGAAGGAAGGAGAGAGTTGGGATAAATCCAATTACGAAAGATAGGATAAACATACCTTCCAAGGAAGCTGTTAGATTCTCTCCTTCACGAAAGTTTAAAGATTTCATTTCAGGAAAGGAGAGTGATATTTTTTCATTTAATTTCTAGATTTCAGATATGAAATCTGAGAATTTTGATTTTTCAGTCTTTGAGTATGATAATCTCAAAAGGATACTAGTGGAAGGTTCGGAGTCTCTCCTTATTGAAGTTGATGATGATGTAGTAAATGAGGCTGTTCTGTACATTCAGTCTATGCAATCAGATCTGAAGAAGATTATCCAGATGCCTCTCAAGGATGTAGAGATTTGCCGATCACCTCAGAGCTTAAGTTTAAAGGAGCTTCGTGAATTTATTTCTCATAAGGAATAATATTGTATAATATTTCAGTTTTTCAAATATATTGGTTTTTTAGTATACAAGGAGTTTAATTATAGGAGAGTAAAATAGGGCGAATTTAATTTTCGATAAGAAAAAGTTCTACCCTATTAAATTAGGGTAAGAGGTTAGGTTTTGGAGGATCGTAGGGGTTCAATCTCTCTATTTTTCAAAATTTTGAGGTGTAGAGAGATAGGTCGGTTGAGTGAAATACCTGATGCGGCAGTAGTTGAGGATGATTCCTGAAGAGAGAGAGCAGCAGCGATATTACAACTTATCCGATTAGATAGAGCTTGATCTATTCTTTTTCCTTCTAGATTTAAGGTTGTAAAGAATTTAACCTATTCTCTGAAGAATTCTATATATCTTAAAAATTCTCTTTCTAGTGGGTGTTCAAATGCATTGAGCACTCATTTCCCCCCTTTTTCTTCAACTGTTTATAGATTACTGGAAAAAGGTGGAGCAGTGTTCATATGTTCATCTGCCCATGATGAACTGGGAATGGGCGGACTAGGGATATATAGCAATAGAGGTATTCTTCATAGTGCATTTTCAGAGGCGAGAGCATGTGGAGGATCTAGTTCAGGAGGTGCATTTTTAGTGCGTAGAGGTATAGTGGATTTTTCTGTAGTGACCGATACAGGTGGATCGTCTAGATTGCCATCTTCCTTTAATTCAGTATGTGGATTTAAACCTTCATTTGGAAAAATTTCAAGAGAAGGGATACTACCTCTATGTACATTATTTGATACCCCTTCGATAATCTCCTATTCTATTGAGTTAATAGCAAGGGTATTTTCTGTACTTTCCCAAAAGGACCCTAATGATCTAAGTACAGTGAGGGTGAGTCCAATTAAATATCATGTCTTTTCCAAGAATCCTCTTAATGATATGCATTCTCGCATCTCGAGGAATAGAAAATTAAAAATATCTTTTTTAGTTTTGAAAGATTTATTTGATTTTTATGGTTCTATCCCAACTATTCAGGAGAGAAAGGTAAAATCAAATTTTCTGCATTTAATCTCCAGGATTAAAGGAGATAATCTATGCGAAGTCTATTCCATTGGCTTTGGGTGACCCCCACTATATCTTTCTGAACTAGTGTACATAATTGTTGCATATGGGGAGATAGTGACAAATTATCTAGGATTAAACGGAATATTTACGCCGTGAACAAAGAAACCTGCAGATAGTAATGAGCTGGAAGAGAGTGAGAGTGAAGAGATAGGGATAAAACAGATTGAAGTTGAGATAGATTATAGAAGAAAATTCAAAAAAATAAGGTCTAAAATGGGGCGAGAGGTTGTAATAAGACATTTAGTTGGATATTTTTTTCTATACAGATCTAATTATTTTTCAATATATCTTCAGGCTAGAAGATTATTAACACTATATAGAAAGAGAATTAAGGAGTTAACCTCTGATGCAAAGATTATTCTCTCTCCTACCTCATTTTGTGCTGCACCATTACTCTCTTCCTGCACTAGAAAATATACTCCAAGTATTCCTAATGCTATTCTTCTTCTCTCTAATTTTGGGGGCCTACCAGCGATCTCTATACCTTGATTACATTTTCAGGCCAAGGCAGACTCTTCCAGGGTTTATTTTGGATTGCATTTAACAACCAGAGAGTGAGAGGATAAATATCTTCTCTCTTCTGCCTCTTTTTTGATACAAAATGGAATAATTTAATGTTGCACTCCCCCTAACTTAAATATGGAAAAAGATTTTTTGAGTGTGGGTTAGATAATTTTGGAGAGAAAGTTAGACGATGTAGAATCAAGAGATAGATATTCCCTCACTATAGGAATAGAATGTCATATCTCTCTTTTATCTTCAACTAAATCATTTTCATCTATACCAACTTCTTCAATTTCACATACCTCATTGGGGATTATAGGTGCAGTTCCTCAGTTAAATCCTGAAATTATAGAAATGGGACTTAAATTATCTAAAGCCCTAAATGCCAGAATATCTTCAGAGATTGTTTTTGAACGAAAATCCTATTTTTATTTTGATTTGCCAAGAGGATATCAAATCTCTCAATGATTAAATCCTATAGGGCAAAATGGATATTTTTTTATGCCCAATCTCTCAAGAAAGATAGGGCTTAAATCTATATGTATAGAAGAGGATACAGCTGCATATTCAAAAATAGGAGGGAAATACACACTCTATCTAGAGAGATTGGGTAATCCATTAATAGAGATTTCTACAGATACTTCCTTTAATTCTCTAAATGAGGTAATTGAATTTGTAAAACTAATCAGATTTTTGTGTTTTTTTCTGAAAATTTCTAGGGCTGAGATGGAGAAAGGAGGGTTTAGGGTTGATTTAAATTTGTCTCTTATGGATGAAAATGGGGCATCTATTACCGGAAGAGCAGAGATTAAGAATTTAGCCTCCTATAACTCTATAGAGGCGGAAGGGACAGAGATGGTAATTTTTTGATGGAAAAAATACTTCGCATGAAGGTTAGTCAGGGAAGCGAAACTCAATTTGTAGATGAAACATATAGTTGGCTGGAAAAAGAGTGTAAGTTGGTGCTAAGCAGGGAAAAGAAATCAGATAGTGCCTATTATTTTGTACCTGAAAGTTACCTTCCTGTAATTCAATTGGAGGATGAGGATATTTCTTCTTTAACTGGTAATTATGATCAAGAGGATTTTCACAAGTTGATCTCTGAAATATTTATAAGTGGACTAGCCCAACGTGAGAGAGAGGAGATAATTTCGTCATATGATTTTTTTTGAGATTGTGAGAGTGTATATAAAATCGTAAATAATTGAGCAAAATCATTCTATATTCTTAAAATTTTCATCTCTGAAGGTGGAAATGAGCTACATTTTGAAAAATTTCTTAGTTTTCTGCGTAAAGTAGCGTCTTTGAATCTTAATTTAATCTCTAATTTTGAGAGCGTGAGGATGAGGGAGTGCTGCAGAAAAATTATAAATTCTGAGGAGGAACTTCAGGGAATCTATGAATTTTATATTAAACCGTCAGAGATCAGTATTGAGGAGGTGGAGTGCTTCTGTGAATATATTTTGAAAATGAACAATCCCAATCTTAGAGGACTAGATAAAAAATTAGATAAATTGACCTCATATTTAATGGGTCAAGTTAGGAATAAATTTAATCAGAGCGTAGAGATGAAGATGGTTAAGAATGTAATTAATTCAAAATTAAAGGATTGAGTGAAGAAATATTACTAACCTATTTTTGAGGGTCTTATATACTAAAAATAGTAGAATTTAGTTTGTATGTCTAAGATAATTAAGGGTATAGGAATTGGGGAGGGTGTTGTTGTTGGGAAGGCCTATATACTTAAAAAACCTGAATTTAAATTTGAGAAAGAATCCAATTCTACCCCAGAAAATGAGTACTATTTATTTCAGAGTATGGAGGAGAAGGCAATTAAGCAGATCGATGACCTAATCTCTCTCTCCTCAAAGAATATTTCAGAGGAGAAAGCAGATATATTTAGAGCGCATAGAGAAATACTCAAAGATGAGGAAATTAAGAAGGAAATTAAGAGGGTGTTATTTGATGAGAATTGCTCTCTCGCCTGGGCTATTTCTACAGTTTATGATCGATATTCTGAGCTATTTAAGAATATGAAGGATGTATATTTTAGGGAAAGGGCCTCAGATTTAAAGGATTTAAAGGAGAGATTACTCACCATTATTCTGAATGTAAATCAAAATGACTTAATCTCCATCGAGAGTGAGTGTATTGTAATTTCTGATGATTTAACTCCTAGTGAAACTTCCCTATTGAATAAAAGATGAGTGAAGGGATTTGCAACTGAGATTGGAGGACTCACCAGTCACTCTGCAATTATGGCAAAAACTATGGGATTCTTGGCAATTGTTTCAGCTCCTAATATTACCTCATATGTAAAAGATGGAGAATTAATTGCATTGGATACAGTCTCAGGAGAGGTGTATTATGACCTTAAAGATGATGAGGTATTGGTGAAAAAGTTGAGAACCAGAGAGGAAAAGTTTGAGGAAACAAAGCTAATTTTAGAGGAATATAAGTCTAAAAAATGCTGTACCTTAGATGGAAGAAGTATAACTATTCTTGGAAATATTGGTCAACCATCAGATATGGGACGGTTAAGAGAATGTGGAGGTGAGGGAGTAGGATTATTTAGAACAGAGTTTTTGTATATGAAGAGAGCTGGATGGCCTTCTGAAGAGGTGCAGTATGAAGCATATAAAAAAACATTGGTTGAGTTGAATGAACATGAGTCTTTAACAATACGAACATTAGATATTGGTGGAGATAAGTCTCTCAATTACTATGAATTTCCTAAGGAGCAAAATCCATTTTTAGGATATAGAGCAATTAGGATTAGCTTAAAGGAGAGAGAGGTTTTTTCTACTCAAATTAGGGCTATTTTACGGGCTAGCGCAGAGGGAAAGGTAAAAATTATGTTTCCAATGATTACGACTTTTGAAGAGTTTATAGAATCTAAACTAATTGTATTTGAATTGCGTGATCAGCTAGAGAAAGAGGGAATTGAAGTACCTAAAAAAATCGCAGTAGGTCTTATGATAGAGGTACCAGCTGCGGCTTTAATTTCAGACAAATTAGCTAAAGTAGCGGATTTTTTTTCAATAGGATCTAATGATTTAGTGCAATACACTAATGCAGTAGATAGACTCTCAGAGAATGTAAATTCTCTGTATCAGCCAAATTCTCCGTCTATTTTAAGGTTGATAGAGATGGTTCTTAAGTCAGCTGAATCAAATAATATAGAGGTGAGTGTATGCGGAGAAATGGCTAGTCAGGCACATTCAGCAATATTATTAGTAGGGTTAGGTCTCAAAATACTCTCTATGTCTGCCTCTTCTATTCCTTATATAAAGAGAGTCTTGAATAATGTTAAATATGTAGAGTGCAGGGCAATTGCTGAAAAAGCACTTCAAGCCTCGACAGAAGCAGAAGTTTTAAAGATAACAAGCTCCTACTTAGAAGAGAATAATATCTCCATTTAGGACTTATTTTTTCGAGATTGTAATTAAGATGATTGCATAGTATTGTCTTGATTTAAGGGGGCTAGATTTGCCGCTTCCTTAATCACATTTCCTGGGGTGAGCGGTGTGGCCGCTCATTTTGTAGATGGATCATATGGCACATTTATGAGATTTACAGATGAGTTCTTTATAGTCAGGGTGGTTGAAGGATTAAATGAACCTAGTATACCTAAGTTGCCTACGAAATTGGAGGCGGTAATCCAAAAAATAATTAAAAAGCCACAATCTAAGTCTAGATATAAAAGATCGACTTCATCATCTTCAAGCAGCAATGGGGGTCCTCAAGTATTCAAGGATAAGAAATATTGATGTAGATTATTTGATTATCAGGTTAAAGATCGGAAAATTACAGATGTGAAGCTACAATATGATCCATCCTGCATTCTCTATGATATTTTTGGATTGAAGAATGGTAGCAATGGAGGACAAAACAGTTCATCCAACAAGTCTCAAGTATGAGATATTTCCAAGATTAATTCCTCAGCAGGCAACCTAAGTACATCTAAAATAATTGATGATAATAACTTTGTAAAGGGAGGATACTATCTCCTGAAAATGGATAAAAATAGAATCTTCGGGGTCAATTCTACTCTAAATATTGAACTCTCTGCTCCGGGAACAGGATTAAAAACAGATGAGCAAACCTATCTTACTAAACTTGCAACCCTAAAAATAGAGGCTGTGCTAAATGGGAATACAGAAGAAAAGGTCCCATTTAAGTTTAAAACTACCCCATCTTCACTCTTGGTTTTAAAAAAAGTAAATTCTATTACCTCATCTGCCCACCAGAGTAGTTTAGAACAGGTTTCCAGTAGTTCTTCTAAATCTAATGGAAAAGAGAAGGGAGTCTCCTGAATACTTAAGAAAAATGGTGTTTCAAATGGGGAGTCGGAGATACCTATTTCAGGAATGTGAAGCTTTCCTTCATCTTCAGTTTTAACCTCTGATAAATCTTTCTTAGAGAATATTGATCTACAATTCCTAGATAGAGTATTATTCACCAAGCTTAAGGATAATTCTTCTCCGATTTGAACATTTATATTTAATCTATTCTTACTCCCAACCTCTGAATATTATCTAGTTAAAACTACAAATTCTTTCTGAGACTACAGTATCGGAGATGAACTGAAATTGGTAAGGAGAAGCGCATCTAGCACCTCTTCTTCTTCCTCTCAAGTTTCGGGGTCGTCTTTCAATCTGGTCTCTGCGCGCAAGAAGAATGGAGAGACAGAGATATCCTCATTCAAGATAGTCTCAGGATTATTGGGGTATAGTCCAATACCCTTAAATTGCATTCCCGAGAATGGTCTTGGCTTTTGAGATAATAACAGATATAAGAAAAATTATGCTTCTACTGGTACTAAAAAAGTGTTTATAGCTAATGATTTAAATGGCAAAAAAAGCATTCCTGGTATTGAGATAAGAAAAGATTGCAGAAATAATAATCCTAAGTTACCTAATTCCAGTGTAATTATACTGAGAAATTAGATAATTTTATCTAATATTTCACTTAAATTTAGGATTGTTGGGTGTGTTATGTAAAGTTCATATCCTCCTATATTTTTTAATTCTTCATATTTAAAAAGCCTGGATTTGGTATTCTTTAGAAGTTGTTGTAATTGATTGAGTCTGAGAATTATAATATTTGGATCCTCTTTAAATATGAAATGAATTATTATGAGCGCAATTCCTCCATAAAAAGATATCTCTTCTAGTCTTTTAAATTGGTGAGGTTTAATTGAGTTTAGAGAAAAACGCTCTTTTTGCGTTTCTTTCAGCTCTATTGAGATATATTTACCCCTAAATATTCCATAGTAGTCTAAATCACCCTTTTCGGTATATTTGATCCTACGATCATCTAGTATAGAAGACCGGGGAATATGTATATGTTCAGGAAAGGATTTAACTAAATATGCAATTTTATTCTCCCGAAAATATACACTTGTATTCTTCATTAATCTTTCTATCACAGCTCCTCTATTTGAATATATCAAGATATTTAAATTGAGATGATCATACTATTTGAAATGTATATCCTTAGACATGCGATTACATTTATTTAATCTCTAGCTTTTTGTAAAGATTCATAATTTTGCACTTCTGGAGGCTCAATTGCGCTCTATCTCTCATCGGGTAGGGAGGAGAGGAGAGAGATGATGTTCTATAAAAAGAGGAGGGATTATAGTTCCATAATCTGGAATATTTAGAGATTTAGAATATTTTCCCCTTCACTCAATAATTAATTCATCTTCCAGGGATTGAAATGTAATGATTAACACCTTCCCTCCCTGTTTGAGGAGATGAGGGAGGAAAGAAAGAAGAGAGTTTAGATTATACAATTCAGAATTACACTCTATTCTCAGAGCCTGAAAAATAAGTTTTAGGGGATTTTTATTTTTTTTTGAATTTAAAATCTTGCTTTTTTCGACTATCTCTTTTAGTTGGTCTAATTTCCTAATTTCACATTTATTCCTGTAAGATACAATTGCATTTGAGATTTTTTTTGAGTCTGAAATTTCACCATATTTTTTAAATATGAAATTTAATTTCTGAAAGGTATAAAAATTCAGTATTTTATATACACTTTTACCTTCTAAACCAAATCTGAACTCTAGGTTTAAATTGTCCTGATTATAGCTAAAAGTCCTATTTTTATCCTTTAGCTGAATAGTTGAGACTCCTAAATCAAGTAGTATCCCGCTTACTTTTGGGAGATTATGAGAGGTTCAGTAACTATATATGGAACTATAATTGAGATTTAAAAATTTAAATCGATTATCTTTTTCTTCTAAGTCTTTACCTATAGGGCTAAGAGAGGGATCAATATCCACCCCTATTAGGGTGCCTTGTGGAGAAAGTTTCCTGAGTATAGCTCTAGAATGTCCCCCTGCTCCAAAAGTGCAGTCAATATAAATTCCATTTACGTCCCATATTAAATGGGTAAGTACTTCAGAAAGCATTACAGAAAAATGTTTTACCTCATCTTGTCCTTCTTGCATTCCTCCTAAATATAGCTTTTTAGATTTTCCTCTGATTGTGTAAGTACATAGGAAAAAGGCAGATTATCTAAATTATTTTTCAGCTAATTTAAGGCATAAAAACCTTAAATTTAGAGGAAATTATCTCTTTACTTTCTGGTTACGGAGGGTGAAGTATCTTTAAATAATTGACTAGGCATCTTATCTAATTGATCCTTCACTTTAGATATCAATTTATTATTAGATGATTGTAGGTCAGTTAAGATTTTTTTCAAGTTAGATTCATGTTTTGAAATAAAGGCACTTAAATATTCCCTGCTTGAGGTTATCTCTTTCTGAAGATCAGAGTTTGTTTTCTTCAAAATGCCTTCTAGGATGCTAGAGATCTCATCTGATTTGTCCTGAACATTCTTATTTAATTTTTTATTATTGTCTTTTAGATCAGAAGATTTTTTAATAATTTCATTAGATTCGCTAAAATTCTTAGTTCTTATCTCACTATTCTTATTATTTTGTGAATTTAAGGTTGACATTTGGCTCTCTAGGTTATTCTTCTCTGTATAGAGTCTATCCTGCTCTTTCTGATTATTTAATACCATATTTTGAATATTTGAGGCTGAAAAGAGCTCTGAAAGAGATCCTATTCGAGATATTTTAGAGTGATCTCCATATATTTGAGGTACATTTAAGCCCCCCCCGAGAAGTGTAAGTAACCCTAAAATCCATTTGAAATACACCTAATTATTTTTTAATACATTTATTATTTTTGATTCTAAAGAATAGAGTTCAAACACTCGGAAAATAGATATAGGGTAGAGTAATCAAGTTATAGATCACTCTTGAAGAACTAAAATTTTAAAATTTTACATGTAAATTTAAATAATTCACAGAATAATTAGATCTATTTAATTGATTAAAAAAGGTAGGCTTTCGCTACTTGGAGTTGTACTTTTATCTATAGCTTCTGCGGGTAATATCTTTTGAAATGGTCTAGGTGATATGGTTACAAATTTTAGATATTCTCTCTCTAAATCAGAAAAGATAAGGAGTCCTATGCCTATGAATAGCTTTGTGAGACCTGATAGGATTCTATTGGACAAGAAGATAGTCGCTTCTGGAAGAATTGAACCTGCGCTAAAACTAGAGGAGTTGCATAGTAGAATTGAAGATATATCTCTAGAGGACATTAACGGCAGAGGTGTTTCTGACCTTAACCAATTTCAATCTTCTGTTTTGAATTTAAATGATGAGGCATCTGCTTCTTCAGTAAAGAATATATATGGTGAGATTACAAAAGAATTTAGGGTTAAAGAGGTAGAAGAGGAGGGCATCTCAGCTCTTTCTGCTGCACAGGCAAAGGTAAAGCGCTATAAATCTGATTTTGAGTCTTCAAAATCACAGATAGAAGCTTTTTTTACAGTTGATGGCGCGGGGGGGGGCAGAGTCAAAAGAGAGGTTGATCGCGAATATAAAGAATTAACCCAGAACCAGAGAAAAAGCTTAAAGGCTTACTATGATTCTTATTCTGAATTATCTCAAAAGTCTGAGTTATCTAAGTCTAAATTGGAGCAGATTCAGGAGACCAGAGATATTTCTTCTGAACCTAATTCTAGAGCAAAAGAAAACTTAAAAGTGAATCTAGAAAAAATCAATTGAGATCGTGGGAAAATAAAGATATATGGTGGTTATAGCAATAGCTCCCATAATAATTATGGCTGGGGCAATTGATCTAGTAATCCCTATTCTTCATTTTTTGAGAATGAAGCAAGCTGAAAAAAGGAGATGGAGTCGATTCACTCTTCTGTGACAAGATTAGAAGATTATAAGGATAATTTTTGAGGTAGATTATGTGGAGTCACTATATTTCCATTTGCGACCAAAAATATAACCTGGATGTGTACCCCATTTCTAGATACATATTCGCTAGATGTGGAGAAAAAACAATCAATTATTTCATTGACGGTTGGTAAAAAGTTATTGAAGGAAATGTCACAATTAGAGAAATCTTAGGATATTTTCTGTATTTTTTCGCTTTTACAGCGCATTTAATCTCAGATAAGTTTTACTTTTTCTCGCGATTGATAACTAATGGTAAGCAGAGGTAGTTATTTAGATCTAGTAAATATACAGTAAATCTCCCTATACTCCAAGGTAGTTAATTGGGTTAGTCTAGCCCTCTCACTTTTTGGGACCTCTCTTTATACTATACCTATTGAGGAGAGAGGAGGTTTTGCTGAGATATTCCAGTCATCTAAACGATCAAGAGCCTTGAGTTTTCAGTTAACTGAGTATTCTAAAGAATCTAAGGCAGAGATCTCTAAAGCCAGAGGTATTGCCTACAACTTACAAGGGTTAAATAGCTTATTTAGGAGCTTAAAAGAAAAGAAATACTCATCTCTTTTGAGGCTTCTAGAGACTCTAGCCTCAAAGGAGAAAGAGTTAGGGCAGGCTTACAGGAAGATGATTGAATTATTGGATAAGTTGAGAGAGCTAAATGATGAATGATTTAGACTATCGAATAAGAGATTAAATGCAGAAGGGGAGGCAGCGTTCTTGAGATCATTGTTGAGTCTAACCAGCTCCGTTCTCTCTATTTTTCAGAGTTGAGAGAATAGTCTATGTGAGATACGGTGCATCATAGACAATCAATGTAGTATTAATTATCTGAATGAAGCATTTAAGGTATTCACCCTAAGTAGTCTCCCAAAGTGTCTACTGACTCGCTTAACCTCTGTGAATAGTCTATCTAATCTTAGCTCTTCCTCTGACCCTTCGACTGGTAATAATGGGTCTAATGGAGGTTCTGCAGTGGCAGTAGAAGGGCTAAAGCAGATCTCTTCCTCTTTTAAGGGTGTGCTAGACCAGAGTGCTGATGTCATCAGAGCATTATACCTTCAGCTTCTGAGTGGATATTCTTCACTAGGATGATCATACTTTAAACTAGGTATTCTGAATACAAGATTAAAAATTACAGAGTTGAGACAATATTTAAAGGATAAGGAGATGAAAAAAGTTAAAGAGGATAGTGATCAGATTCTAAAAACAATCAAGAAGAAGAGAAAAGAGAGCCTTGATACCCTTAAGAGATACAATCAATTGAGGAAGAATATACGTTCTATCCAGAGATACTATGGAGAGGTTCAGACTTGATTATCACAGAGAGGGGTAGAGCAGAGATTGCAGAGAAAAAAATAGAGAGAGAATACTGTAGCTTAATCTAGAAAATGAGTATTCAAAGGTTACTGGACTATCAGAGAATACTGGATGAGAAGATAATCGAGAAAAATAGGGAGCGAGGTCAGAATGTTCTAGATAATTATTCACTCGAGTTTTCTAAGAAGGGAGCCTTAATCTTAGAATATTTTGAGTTCCTGAATGAGACTAAATTGGTGAAATATTGAAGTACCTCCAGAATAGATGAGGAGAGCTTAAAGGAAGAATTCATTGATATGCTTCACTTCACTCTCTCACTTATCCTCCAGTATGGGAGAACGGAGTTGCTTGAAAATTGAAGGTTAGGATTTCAGGGAGGTGAAGAGGGTAAGAACCTATATCTACTCTCTCAGGATAATTTCAGATTAAAGCAGGAATTATTGAATATAAGCCTAGATTGAGCTAGGGAGATATATGATTCTCTTGAGGCTGAGAGATTCAGTAGATGACTAGGATGAATGCAGTGCATGAGTAGATGATTGGGGATGAGTCTAGATGAGATTGAGGAGAGATATACCCAGAAATGAGAGATTAACCTCAGAAGATTGAATGCAAATATCTAAAATTTAAAATCCCCTTAGTTGATTGGAATTAACCCTCGGAGACTTTATCTCTTTTTAAAGAATAACTCAAATTGAATAGAAAAAGGCTTCTAGTCCTTCTCT
>KL286893.1:8854-24900 GCA_000699545.1 Podiceps cristatus | reverse complement strand
TCCTGGCTGAAACCAGGACAGTTGGTCACCTTGTGACCCCTCTCTGTTTTGGTGAGAAGGAAGACCCTGGGGTGCAATGAAAAGGCTTCCCCCTTTCTCCTTCCTCTCTTGGGTCCTGTACTCTGCAATCTTGTGCCTATGAATACGTTTATGTATATAAGTATTTTTTTTAACAGTGTGAAGAAAATGTACTCTTGTGTAAGTATTTGCCAGATTGAGCCTTAAATCTGCAGCGCAGTGTTTCCCTGTGCTGTGGAATATTTATCATGCTTTACCCCAGAGATGGTTGTATTTCAGTAAAGAGCTGAGCTATCAAGGCTACGAGTCTTGCCATAATTTCACTGTATGAGTAGTCCTATTGAATGTATCGTGATAATAACATAGCTAAACTTGCTCACTGGTGTAAGTATTGACTGGATCAACTCCTGCTTCTACAAATGTTCAAGGAAGAAAAGAGTATTATTGATTTGTAGAAAGAGTTGCTGAAGGAAAAAAATCATGAGATATATTAAAATACTTGTAAAAACTACTTTCCAACTGAACGCTACAGTAGTGCCTGAGAATTTTTTAGACACGGAAATAGTTTACTACCAAGTGCAGTGATGAGCAGTAAGAGGCGTTGCTCAGGAGATGTGCCAGTGCTACAAAAATAACATTGGCACTGCACCATTTCTTCGTCTCTGATATTTATCACAGAACAATATTCAGGATCAGGATTGTGAGTTCATGCTGTGAAATACATTGAATGTAATATCTGGAAAATGAGAGAACGGATGTCGTTGGGTTGTATACTCCAGTGCAACATCCATCCATCCATCCATCCCATTATGAAAAGAATAGCTGCTGATCTTGAAAGATAAGAATATATGGAGCAGAAATGGTCCAAATTTTTGCTGGATTGAAAAGGAATGCATAAATTCACAACCTGTGAAAAACCATGATGAAGTAGGTTAAGTTTTATTTCCTCTTAACAGACACAAGTCTGTTGCCATATGCCGTAAAACCTGTCCTACGCCTTTCGAGGTATCTAATTCTACTGCAATTGTTTCTTACTGACTAATTATGTGAGATAGTAGAAAAGGCTGATAAAGAAGTTCTTTGTTAAAAAACCCCTACTTTTATGTTTTGTAATTGGAAAAGCAAATAAAACCAAACATGAGTGTCTTTATACAAGGGTAAACCATAAAACACTGTTTTATATTATTTGCATTGATTACATGTTTTTAAAATCATTTAAATTAGTGCAAATGACATTCAGATTTTAAACAAAGAAAATTATTATGAGAGCACAATAGTGGTCAGCACTTCTCTTCAGTAAATATTTTGGATTCCGCTTATTTTGCTTACTGCAAGCAATAAAAATACCTGGCACAAAGAAGCAGAACCAGAAAGTCACCTCTTTAGACTCAGCTTTATGCATAACACTCACTGTGTACCTCAAAATTTCCTGTGCATATGAGCGAGCATGTACATTCACACTTGGTAATCTATTCAAATTAATGGAAAAGCTTCTTTTTAAAAATAAATATAATGTGATTGTGCAAGAAAATTATCAGTTCCATGTGTGCAGATATATAAATGAATGATGGCCTCTAGCTTAAAAGAGGATTTGACATACAATTCCTGCAGTTCAATCTGGTTTTGGTTTAATTTTGCCTTTTGAAGACAAATAGATGTGAAAGACATTCATAAAAGTCTTTGTATCTGTAGTCAAGGACATATGTTCCTCAAGGTGGAGGAAAACTGAGCTGTCTGTGGCTTTTGGAACTCAAGATGTATAGAAGAGCTTTGTTTTAACAGGAAGGTTTTTGGTAGTCCTTTTACAGTGTTATTTTGCATTTTGTTAATAGAATTAACATACAATGAATTCTGCACCTTGAACCTTTTATGTATTCTTTTGATTTGGGGTGCCATTTCCCGGTGTGAACAGATGGAATGCTGCACTGGACCTGGCCGGTTCCCCAGGCATCAGCTGCAGGCTGCTGTCAGACCTAGGGTGAACCTTCGCTCTTGTTCTCTACTTGAAATCCTTTGATACTGCTTTTTTTTTTTTTTTTTTTTTTTTTTTTTTAAAAAAAAAAAAAAAAAAGCCTCTTTTGTTTTTTTTTTTTTTTTTTTTTTTTTTTTTTTTTTTTTTTTTTTTTAAGTGTGACTAAAAGAGCAAGGGAGGTTTCTCCTCATTGGTTCTCACCTCCCTCATGGAAATACTTCAGGGAGTGAGCTCTTGAACTCATTAGGAACCAGTGGTGAAACTCCCACTGATGTTAACTGTGTTGAATCAAGTCTCAAATGGATTTGTCGGTCGTACCACATGAAGGAAGGGCAGACTTCACTGCACTGAGTTTTTGACTGCCTGCAGTAAGAAAAATGCTCGGTATTCTCTTTTCCCATTGATTCTCCAACTTCTTTATGGGCAATTCCAGTTAATGAAAAGCAAGGTTACAGATATGTATTTGAAATGTTACTAAGTATTTATTTAAAGTTTTATACTGATTGCAGAAAAATCCAGAGAAGAGTCTCCAGATGTTGAATATGCTGCACAGATTCAATGAAGTACTCATGTATATTAGCATCATTGTCAATTGTTATGAGCACGAACAAATTCAATCTTTCATTGCCCATTGTGCTTGAGTACTTTGACTTAATGATCCCCATCCAAGAGAGAACTCTATTAGCGTTTGCAGATGTCACTATAAACGTAGGGGTGAAAAAAGCTTTAGGATGTGAAATAATTAGGCTATATACTGCTAGTCTCTTGCTGTTAGTGGAGTATTTGAAATTCTCAAATTGGTTTCTTTTGAATGAATACTGAATTTTAAACTCCTGCTTACAATTCTTTGTC
This sequence comes from Podiceps cristatus, assembly GCA_000699545.1. Lineage (NCBI taxonomy): Eukaryota > Metazoa > Chordata > Aves > Podicipediformes > Podicipedidae > Podiceps > Podiceps cristatus. Next base: position 22,058 of record KL286893.1, on the reverse strand, counting down.
ACTTAGTTAATAAGGCATGCTTGAGGGTGACTAAATTTCATCTTCAGGAAACTTACAGGTTTTAGAGATTCTAATTTACATCACATAATTAGAGTATCATGAGAACTCTGAAAGAGTACTAAACCTCTTACAATGCTTGATCAATAATATATTGCATCTTAACTGTTATGTAGAAAAGATTGTCCTTTGTTAGTCCAGGTGTTTTATGAACAGATGTTTCCTTTTAGGATCTGTACAAGTCTGTATTTCTTTTTTCCCCTCTTTGAATACAAAAATCTGTTATACATTTTCACTGACCTTATAACTATCTGTCTGTTCCTCTGAATGGTCTGTATTAATGCAACTGTGATGCTCAAGGTCAAAATGCTGTAAATAGTAATTCAGTACTCTGCGGAGTCCCAGATGATGTCTGTGTGTAATAAGGCACAAGAAAGCTCAAACGATGACATTTTGCCCAAACAATCTGCTCAATTCTATTGCTGTATCAGGGACTTTTGATGTCTCTGCAATGTCATCTAAAGTTTCCCACATTGTTTTAGAGGGGTCTTTGTGCATTTCAATTATGGCTTTTATTCAGCAATACCATTTAATTCCTGACAGTTACTTCAGTTTGACAATCTCTGATTTAGCTGTTATCTATTTTGCAGCAATGTCAAGAGCAGCATGATAAAGTAGGCTACTTTGATTGAATATAAACACGATCTGGACAGTTCAATAAAAGTTCCTTGCATGCTTAATTCCTACCTGTCATGGTATCAGCAAAATGCACATAAGGAGATTTAAGATGATCTTGGTTCACTTCCTTTAGCTCACCTAAATGCAGTCTATTAATGGGTTTATGTTTTACGCATATTAATTGTGCTACATCCTTTTTTTTTTTTTTTTTTGGCAAGACAAATTAGAATTGGATTGAAAATAATCTTAGCCATATTTTTTGCATTATAAGGGAATTTTCTCCCTATAGAGGGCCCAGATGAGCTCTGCATGTAACTGAAATTATAACTAAACTCTTCAAAATCAGGTCAGTTTGCTGAGATTGTCATTGTATCAGTTATTTCATGTATATATGGAGGATGCAAAATTAACTTGCTCTCTGTATATTAGACTATTTATATCTGTAGTGTTGGTGGAGAAACTGGTGAGTCTAAAGTTTGCATCTTCCTATATAAAATTTAAATTTACTTTCCACTAATATAAGTAAAAAGAATATTAAGTCTGTATCCCAGACAGTTACCCATGGATGGATTTCTTTTTAAGAAAACATATTAAAAATATGCAAAACATGAATACTTTAAAATTCTCCATTTGAGAGCTGCAGCTCTAGAGTTTCTTTGAAGATATAGCCTGTGTATTACCATTGTGTATTTTTTTAACATTATTTGGCACCGGTTTTGAATTACATCTCAACAACAGCTGATTGTAACTTCTAGATCTTTACATGGGTGATTTTGCTTTAGCCTTAGTGGGAGCTGGAGTTGTTTTTGTTAAGCTCTTCTATTTATTAATAGTGAGGAATGCTGGGATCAGGGAGCAATTTACGACCTCTCGAGTAACATGGACACAGTGGCAACTCAAAACTTAACTAGTCCATTAGCGGTTACTGCTTAATGAGGGGTAGCAGCCGCATGGAAGGGGGACAGGTTAAATGACCCTGTGAGGTGCACATACCATACCCTGTGTTTTACTTGTTAACTAGGCAGTATGGAATGACGTGGATGCAAATAAGTGGTAAGTGGTACACTTGCAAGTAGTCTTAGAACACTTCTGGACCCTGAAACCCAAGAAACAAACACCTGTGTTGTCTTTCTACTAGTTGCAGGAGCAACCAATAGAGAAATGTCCAAGGTACAGATATATAAAATTTCTGCAGCCTATTCTTATTTAATTTCTCCTTCACTAACAGCAAAAGCTGGACACTTGGAAATCTGACTCTGTGTTTACAGAGTTGTATTTCAACCTGATAGATTTAGTCTTTCTAAATGCTACACCATCAGGGCTTAATTATAAAATAATTGCAATGGGTGCATTGTTTGATCTGCCATGCATACCGTTTTCACTTTTTTAATGTCTTTTGAGATTTTAAGTACTTGAATCTGATGAAAATGAACAAAAGCAATAGGACTTGAAATACACTTTTATTCTCCTTTTGACTTAGCTCTTTTTTCAAGGCAACAAACAAGGTTCCCAGTTGATTAGAAACAAATCTGAAAAGTCAGTTTAAGGATAAACAGCTTTTTCTTCTTACCTTTAATTTGGCTGAAACCAGTCCTTGTTGCAGATGAGCTTTTATTTATTTATTTATTTATTTATTAAGTTTGCTTAGTTTATTCTAGGAAGTGGAAAGGATATTGCATTTTTCTTTTTTTTTATTAGGAAAAGTAGGTCTTAAGAAATGGTTAGGTAAGTCTTGAGACACTGTCTTCTAGGCGTGCTGCAACTTAATACCCAGAAAGTGTCTTGGTAAGTATTGCATCTGAGAAATATTCCTAATGGGAAAGAGCAAATCAGCTCCAGCTTCAGCAGGGGTTATCTGGGAAACAACAGCTTTTCATGATTAACTTCCTCTGACTTTTCAAAATAAACATTAAGGACCTGATTTTAGTCTCATCACTCTTTAGAGCAGTTTAAGTCCATTTTCTATCACGGAAGTTATCTCTGATTTATCTGAGAGTGAAGAGGACCGGGGCTCATAACCCCTGAGCACATCACTAGTATCACTGTCGCCTGCCGTGTGGTGGCAAGCGACGCGTGGGCAGCTTGCAGGGTCACAGCTCAAACCTCGAGTGTTGCCTCGACTCCGTGCATTGTTGAATTGCAGAACCGTGCAGTAAACTATGTCAGAACAAAGTTCTTTGTAATAATTCTCTCATTACTGAGTTGTAGGCTAGCCACCACGGAGGGGAAATAGCTGTTCTTAGAGTATTTAGACCGTTATTCCAGCTTTACTTGGACAGATAAAATTCTCTTTTCTGTCTCCCCCCAGACTCTCCATTTATCTTTGATATTGAACAGCCCAGTAAAAACCTCGGTGTCTGCCGGGTCATGTGTCCTGGGGGTTGATGTAGCTCAGTATCCAGCTTCAGTGGAGGCAACAAAAGCTATTATTTGAAGTGAGCATGTAAGCCTGGCCACTCTCTGCAGTCCATTCCCTTTGTGTGTCCTCAGCATCCACAACTATTGGGTCAAGGATGCTCTTTTTAGCATCTAGTTTTGGACTTATTGTCCATGAACTCACCTAATCCATTTTTAAACCTGCTGTTACTGTCTGCTTTGATAAGCTTGTGTCAACATGTTCCAGTAGTTTGCTACCAGATGTGTAAAAGAGTACCTGCTTTTGTCTGCGTATTTCATGCCAGTCTGAGTTGTTCTTATTCTACTGTTGGGGGGTTTGGTGAATAAAGGTTCTGCATTCGCATTATCAGCAGTGTTCATGACTTTGTAAACCTCAGTCATACTCTTCCCCAGTGCAGTAAGGAGTATATTTGGTTTGTTTAATTGGTGTTACAGGCAGTGATATCATGGTTCGCTAGACAATAGTTTTTGTGCTTTTCAGCCGCTCTTATTTTAATGGAGTATTGGGAAGCAGGAATCTGGCAGGGCAGCCCACTGGGCAGCAGGATCAAAAGGTTAAACCGGAATTGTAAGGGGACCTGTTTGTAAGAGAAGTGTTCCTTGAGGAAGAGGCCAGGGAAAATTCAACCTGGGCAGGAAAAACTGGCAGCTTAGTGGCTTATGAAAACCATAGCAAAATTTTATTGTGAAAATTGCTGAGTTGGTGTCCGATTAAGCTGTCAAAGACATGCTTCTTCATTCATACCTTTCCCCCCGCTCTTCTGATCTGTTACTGGCAAACCACATTTCTCTTTGCAGAAGCCCCTTCGGGTCAATATTTGTTGTGTGTGCCTGTTGCCAGCCGAGGATCAAGCTTCTTTGCAAGAGCACAAAGGAGAATAAGAAAGACAGAAGGTGATGAAACAAATAGTTCGATAACAGTGAGAAGATTTTTGCAAAATAAGGGAGCTTATTATTTTTTGAAACCTTTTTTTTTTCAGGCTGAATGCAATTCTGCGGCATTCAGAAAGGTAAAGAATGTGAGGAAGTGGTGAAAAAACAGTGAGAATATTTTTGCAAAATAAGGGAGCTTATTATTTTTTGAAACCTTTTTTTTTTTTTTCAGGCTGAATGCAATTCTGTGGCATTCAGAAAGGTAAAGAATGTGAGGAAGTGGTGAAAACCAAGTGTAATTAAAGGATGAAGAGGCTTGATGATTTTTTTTTTTTTTAAGTTTTTTTTACACAGAAGTTCTCCATCTGCAGCTCACAAGCCACCTGTGAAATGTAGAAGGTTTCTGCTGGGTTACAGCCAGAAGTTCTTGTGTGATGAGTATGATGAACAATACGCCTACTCCTAAGATTGTCTCAAAATCAGTGTCACAAAAAAATCATGAAAAATAGAAAAGCAATGAATCTTCTGGGCTGCGTTTAGCTAGTGACAAAATACAATCAAAATGGGATTCCTCTCCACAACAAGCCTCCTCCCATCCCACAGGACAGGCAGTGTGGGAGGGAGTCATCCCAGTGATATTCAAAGGGATGGGGCAGGGGCGAGGACAGAAGAAAAGAGCATGGGAGCCCGGGATCTCCAGGCAGGAGTGGATACGGAGGTGATCTGATTCTGGAGTGAGGGGAGAGGGAGAAAGGAGAAGCCAATTTGTTGGAGCTGCACTGAGGTCAGATGAGAGATTAAGGGGGAAAGAGAGAAAATTAAGAGGGGAAGGGGACAGGTACTGATCTGGTAAAGGCTTGGGTACAGGAGAGGGAATTTGGAAGTGGCTGAGCCAAAGAGGGAAACAAGGGATTAGGTTGGTGCTGTGGGCAGAAACCGAGTTTAGATGACGCCCTGGGATGATGGTTGGGATGTGAAGACAGTTAAAGAGGAGGAATAGATCTAAATAGGATGTGAATTTGGCAATTAGTATTACTTAATGATGGCATTTGGGATAGGATTGAAAATCCTAAGAGGAAATGAGGACCAGGAAAATGCAGAGGCATGAAAAGTAAAGCACAAAAGGGTCCTTCCAAAACTTTGAGAGACCTCAAGTCAACTAAGTTTGTTGTTTCCTTTGTCTGCAAGTATCTATGAAATCTAAAAGCAAAGTTTGTGATTATATGTCCTTTTAACAGTTACTTCCAAAGATTAAAAAAAAAAAATCCTGGAAAACAGTGCTAGATGATCATTGCAGTGGCAGAATGAAGCGTATGTTATAGAATGACAAATAAATGTCCATCTTCATATGGATACTATTATGAGCAAAATTATTATGATTCCCCTCCCTCCTTTTATTTTCCATTTTTCTAACACTATAAAAATTGCAGATGACAGGCAATATTTTACTCAAGGTCTCATCCCTTAAAACTCGATTTACATAGGGCTGCAGTTGTGAGGAGAGCACATCCCATCTGCTGGAGTTCGTACAACTGCAGTAGGAAATGCTCTTCCAATGGGATTTAACGCCTACAGGTATTGAAGAGAAGCTGTTGGTTGCACTTTTATGTCATGCATTTGTCACATACTTGCTCTAATAAATGTAGAGGATCTTCCTTGTGCTGTCAGCTCCCACTTATGTGCATTTATAAAACTAAGTTACTCTTGATCTTCCCAGCAACCTGCTTACTGCAGAAATGTATGTGTTACCTTATGCAAAAAATCAGGTGGAGAAACATACAGAAAGTAACTGAAACTATCAAGTCTTTTAAAATGGATGCCTGTCATTTGGTGGTTTCTTTTATTTTTTTTTTTTTTTTTTTTACAGCCTTTAGCTACAGCCATAGCTGTTGTGAACCAATGAAGGAGGTTTTTGTGGCTGAGGAAGGGATGTCACCAGGAAGCAGTCGCTGGGAGTCTGTCTGGGTGACAGATCCATCTATTTTCTTCTCTAAGAGAATCACATAGACTCTAATGAGGAAAAATGCCCATCAAACTCTGCAGCTTCAATTGGACTTGGAAAATGAAATGAAAATAGATTTAGAGAGGGAAAATATCAGGGTTGTTCAGTCATTCTGTGATTTTTTACTTTTGTAAATAACTGTATTATGGCTCCTTCCCCCCCCCTCCTCTTTTTAAATAAAATCATCTTCATTTCATAGCATAACCCTCCAGAAAACCTAGGAGGGAAAAAAAAAACCTTCTGTGATAAAATTTTAAAGTGGAGTGTTTTCAGAAGCCAGGAGGAGTAATGATGGGGGGAAATGATGTGAAATTTCTTTTGACAAGAAGATGACAAGAGACTAGACTGAAGAGATTTATGCATACTTTGGGAGGAAAAACCTAAACTGATACATCTGATAGCTGACTTGGGATGAGTCATTCACTCTTTATTTGCACTGAAAAGCTACTTTAATGATTTTAACATTTATCCATTAAATTTTTCTCTTTGATCTATAATTCAAAATGCTGTATCAACTCCTCGAAGGTTAGGACATGAGTTTATTTTAATGTGGAAGTGGATCACCAGGCCATTGCATCACCATGCTAATCTCAGCGCCGGGTGGAAGGTTTCAGTCAGGATTGACCTGTGGAAAAAAGGCTCATGCCAAGGCGGTTCTGGTGGAAGATATTTAAAATAATGATTTCTGATGCTGAGTCACAGTGTTGTCACAGCACTATTAATAATAAACTGGAGAACATTTGTCTTGCCATATGGGATGAGAATAAAAAGTCCAACATCTGCCTCTGGTATTGGATGGCATTATATAATGTTACTGCACGAGGCATATACATTTCTACTTCCCTCCTATCCCTCAGTAAATGCACAAGATATACTTTAACTATCTGAAGAAATTGAGTGTTGTTAGAGTTGTCTTGATTTCCTTTGGAGGCTGTGGCAATTGTCAAGGCTTCCTTCTCTACCTCAGTCACTTGTAAGGGGATTTAGTTTGTGTCAAATTCTGTGCACACGTTCATATTCAGAAATAAAATGTCTTTAATTTGATTTCAACTTAAATTACTTTGGAAGTCAGGTAAAGAAAATTGAATCACAGCATTTTTAATTCTTCATACAAACATCTGAATAACTATTTAATGCAATGTAGCTAAACCACTTCAGAAATTCATTTGGATTAACCCTTTTGCTCCCGTGCTGACAAACTTAGAGAGTGCTCCCTATACACTCTTTATACAGCCTTAATAACAGGGCAGTACTTGGGCAATCTGAAGATTTTTGTCACTAACTGTGAATTCTGTATATATATTCAGATGAAAGTGCTTCCCTGCTTGCTGACTGGTAACAAATCATCGCTGGTTTTTATCGGTGACGTTTGCCACCATTTCGATGCATGCAGCTGCAGCGCGCTAAACAACAGCCGGGATAACCCGCAGATCTTAGACAAGCCTCTCTCTACCTCTGCGTTAAGATTTCAAACCAGACAAAATCCGGAGAAGAGCGTGACGCTAACTTCCTAGGCTGGGCTTTACGAGGCAAGGAAGTCCTGGTTTTGCTGAGCCACACAAGCACAGCCGAAGCTGCCCCGTGCCAGAGCTGAGCAAGCCGCTGCGCTCGCCGGCTCTTGGCAGCCCGTAGCACATCTCTGCTTGGCTTTAAATTAGGTTTCAGTCCCCTCCATAAGCTCATGGGTACTTCACTTTGGCCGTTTAGGCTGTCTTTCCTGATAAATGCCTCTGCAGTACATCTTCCTGGGTTTATGGTCTCCAGAAATGTTTCATATAGGAGAAAACAGAATTCCTGTGTTGTTTTATGCCATCTGAATTTGTCATCCTCATCCTCCAATAGGTACGATTACCTTGCTTCCCACCTCCTTACACATCTCTGTCCTCTGCGTCACCTTTTTCAGTGTGTCACCTATTCCTGGAAGAAGACTTGGTGTTTTCCTTTTCTACTTAACTTTCTAAAATTGCCCTCCTCCGTAATAAATTGGTGCCAAATATATTTCATAGCCTTCCCATCCCTAGTCATTTGGCAGCTATTTTAAAAATAAGATTGTATAAGGATTAGCAAAGTCAACTATCTGTAAATATTCAAGATGACTTAACTAATGGGGAAGATGTAAGACAACACAATGACTAAAGCAAATATTTAAAATAGAAAGTCAGTGGAGTAGAGTTGCTTTCTGTCTCAATCAAATAAAATTCTTAAACAGCTATCCTGGTAAATTTTTAAAAAATCCAGTTTATTCTTATGCTGAGATAAAATGAGGGAGATGATAGATTTTAAGCTGAGGGATTTGCTATCGTACATTAAACTAGAACCCTCTTCTTTTTGCTAATATTGTAGATATCTTTTCCCAGTATAGCTCAGACACAACATGTTTAACTGCGGACTATAGCATCACGCTGTTGCCAGACATGAATAAATCTAGCTTCCATGTATGCCTGAAAACTGTACTGGGAAAACTCATTAAAATAAGGAAAAGTGAGTTAGAATTTTATGATGTTTGAGAAAGCTGTAAAACCGAATTAAAAAATTCACATTTTCTTTTCTTTTTCTTTTTTTCTTTTTTTTTTTTTTTTTTTTTGAATAGGCACAACATGCATCTCAGGACAGGCCTGCATCTATGTCAGCGAACTGTGGATTAAAATGGATGTGGATGGGAAATGGAAAACATCGTCATTTCTAATCATGCTGCTGCCTCATTAAGGATAGACAACATCCTGATTCTAACTGAGAAATGATTCTTTTTCTGTGGCAGAAGTAGGAACCTCAGGCTGGCTGAATGAAATTTTCCTTGTAAGAATACTTCAGTGCTAATGACAATAACAATAAGGAAACCAGCGATTCAATACTGGAGGATGCTGCTGAGGAAACATTGACATAAGGGCAGGTAATTAGTGCTGCTGCTTCTATTAAAATTAGGGGGAAAGAAACCAAAATGGAGTCACTGGAGCAAAGGGATTTTTAAATTGCAAAGGAATTTTATTTACACTGTGAATACAGCTGAGCTAAGTAAGCTAATCAATATGATGGGCAAATTCTATTAACAATACAAAAAGCCTGACCGAATAATTAAATTACAACAAAGAAGAGTAAATATTTTGAGGAAAGGAATAAAGCTGACAGAGCCTGAGTTGGTCAGTGAAGCAGAATTACTGCTCTTCATTTTTCTGCTTTCCTAAAATAATCAAAGACATAATACTGCGTATCACTTCTAGCAGTATAGAACCTTTCGCTATTGCCCAAATGAGACGGGGCATACGTGTGGGAAATGGGAAGAGAAAAATGAATCTGTTTGAATGCCAAAAAGAATTTGATTCAGCTGAAGTTGGGAGAAAATTTCAGGTCAGGCTCGCAGATCCTTGATGAATAATTCTAATAGAAAGTAGACCTCAGTGAACCCAGTTTTCTTTTTGATGTAGTACCGGTGAGGCCCAGCAAGTTAGAACAATGACGAGTTTGGCACAGACTCTTCAGTGAATACATATGGAATTAGCCAACTGGCAGGGGTTTTTTTTGCAAATTCCAAGTAACCTTTTTATTAACAGAATGGTGATTTTTGTCTACCTTTGCTAGCAATAGATTTTTTTTTCTTCCAACTGTGAATTATGTTATTTTGGTTAATGGAAAATTTTGAACCTCTTTTCAGGTCAAGGATAGGCTATTGCTCTTTTTATATAGTGCCTAAAATAATGGATTCTTGATCTTGATTGGAGCATTTCATGGCTTCAAATAAATTGAACTATTTTTCTTGCTTATACCTTTGTCCTTGTGTCTGGGGAACTGGGATAGGGACAAAGGACTGGTTTGGGCACAGTGGCCGGTGTGCTGGGCAATAGAAGAATGAGTGAATGAGAATTAACATGTTTGGTAAAAAATAGAGATTTTCTTTACAGCATTACCAGTTGCAGGAAAAAAACATCTATTTGGTTTAATCTGCCTTTTTTTTTTTTTTTTTTCCCCTTTCTGCAATCAAATAAAATGCAGGGTTTAATTTTGTGTCAATATGAAAATTAATTACCATAAATTGTAAACCCACTCTCTGAGTGTGCTAGGTTTTCTTGTTATTTCCCTTTTAAATGGAATCCTAAAGGGGAAAAAATCAGATACCATGGCATAAATATTGCATTATACTTAACTGATTTATATTTATAAAGCTAATTCTACTTCTTAATGCAATTCAAACAGGAAAAATGCTTCTCTGTTAAGGCTGTTTTAAAAGTTGGATCAAGCATGCCAATGCAAAGTGAACTGGGGTTTCTGTCCTGATTGTCTCATCTTTTACATGCCCTCTTCCCATTCTCTCATGTTATTTTTCTCAGTTTAGTAACGTACTCCAGTGAATTTCTTCTTGGCTAAGAAAATAACTCTGTGCAAAATACACATCTGAGGTGACAGCTGCTTCTGACCTTCATGCATATTGTATTATAGAGCTGGTCAACTTCAAGCTCTGGCATATTGGAAATTTAGCCCTTGACATTGTCCCTGTATTGAGATGAGGACAGGTGGAAACTGAAGGGCTTTTCACAGCTTAACATAAACGGCCGGCACAGCAAGGCTGATCCTTCACAGTCACTTTGGGACCCGATAATGTCATCGGAGGTCAGGTGAATTTCCTGATACAACGTGAAGTGCGTCAAGTTACAGCAGGGATTAATGAGGCCCTCTAAGAGCTCTTTTATTCAGAAAGGCAGATAGTAGTTAGCTTTCAGAGATTAAAATATGAGAATCTTTAACTATCTGGTACGTGCAGCTGTTGTTGAGTGTGAGTTAGCTGTAACAGTATTAAGAGCTTTCATGAGATGTGGATTTCAAACTCTCATCAGGCAAGAGGGAGGTAGGAGCTAGTTAGATAAACTTCACCTTAACTAGCTCCAAGGCAGGACAGGAAATCAGAAATATGAAATTTGACCCCAGAACAATTTCTAATTGATTGCAATTTCCAGCAGAGCAGGGGAATACAGGTGGAGTCTGACACCTGGCAGAGCGGCCTGTAGCAGGGACTCGGGGCTGGTTGTTCCACAGGATGAGTTCGGCTCGCAGTTGCAGGTACCCAGACAAGTCACTCAGACTATTAGTTCTGTAAATGTAGATGTTGCTGTGCTGTGAAGGAGATGGATGAGATTGAGAGCTCCAGAAATTTTCCTTACAAGACCTGCCTACGGGTGAGTATAGCTCTTCTTGTCTGGCATAGAGAAACAATAGCTCTTTTTTGTCTTTGGAAGCACACTTCCTACACAGAAAATTGTGAAATCACCCACCTTGAAGGCTGCTGAGGGGATTAACGTTTGTAGAGAACTGACATTGATCAGACAAAAAACTACAGTTGTGCAATGTGTTGCTATCAAAGAAAAATGGATAAGCCTTCCAAAATAAAGAAAATGCATTATTTTAGACTGTAGTATATGGGATCTTGCTGCAGCCTCTTCCTTCCATCTGTAGTTGTATGTGTTCTATTGTCCCTTGTGATGCTGGTGTTTCCTTCTGTGACAGGACTACATCGTGTTCATTCATGATAAGGCAGGACCACGTAGTAGCTGTGAATATCTGAACAGCCTGCATGAGATGTCATTATTTTTATCAAACTGTAATGTCTCTGAATGGGTGTAAATCAAATGTTTCAGACATGCCAGGATAGGTTCTCGTGTGCTGGCTGCAAAAGTGTACTGGGATGTCTGTGTGGATGAACCTTTATTCCAGTGGAAGCTGTTTACATGTGGTCATGTTGTGATTCTCAGGCAGAGAACCAAGGTAAGTTGAGCATAAACTTGCCTCAGATTAATACTGCTAAAGATGTCAGAAGGCAGACAGGGACCATCTGTTACAGAGCAGGTTCTGCTCCTCACAGGCACTAAAATAAAGGTTTCCTTTGGCTCACTGCTTCCAGGCTCCCTAGGGTTTCTGTTTAGGACTGCCCTTTTGCTCATCATCAGAGGGTGTCTTTGATCCCAGTAAGAGCAATCATGTTTTAAATATATTTTTTTTCCTCTCTAATTAGCCCCTCTCTTTTCAAGAATGCAGTTAGACACTACCTCATTTTCCTAGACCAGTTTTTGGAGTCCCTTATTTTATGTAACTATTCTGTGATATGGCTAATACAACATCTCATGTTGGATAATTTATTTCCTCTCTGGCATAGAAAGCCATTAGCCTTAACTCTTTATTCAGTAACATTTTTGTTCTATTTAATGGTGTCCAATCCATCTTTGGGATTAGCAGCGTGAATGCTAACCAAGCTTTTGCAAGTTTTTCCCAAAGGCCCAGTAGAAGTTCATATTTTATGTAAAATATAAATTGTAAAATATCATATATTTTACAATTGTAATGCAGATTTATTCATTGCCTGCTCAAGAACAGGCATTTATCACAGCCTTGACTAGTGTAATTTTACCATATTCCAGCCTAACTACCCAAGGTTACACTGGTCAGAGCATCATTATTCTGCTTCCCCATGGTGACTTACAAGGAATTGAATTGGGATCAGGGCAGAGGCAGCAATAGATTGGCAAGCCTCTAATTCACCAGAATTGCATGAGCTCCATGGACTTCACAAGATCCAGTCTATACTAAATCATGGCAGTCAGCCTCAATAGGACAGATACTTTTAATGAGGACCTTAATATATCTGCTGGGTAGATAATAAAATAATAGAGAAGTCAGATTTGGGTAAAAGGTTGCACCCTGTTACATGCTGGATTGAACTGGTAATGTGTACCTAGTGTTTAGGACATTGCACATCAGAAAGATTGTGTAAAATAAACCCAAAGCACCAAACAAACAGGGGTGGCAGGAGGCTGGAGTCTCCTCTGCTGTTGGCTGAGCTGCTGGTAGCTGGCAGGGGCTGGAGAGGACGCGGCGCAGAGGAAAGCAGGCGGGCGCGGCACAGGCCATGGCACAGTAACCACGCACGCGAGGGTCAGCCTCATTTTTCAAGACATCTACTGAGTTGGTGCTGTACGTACCCCGCCTTCCTGGTGTACGTCATTTTAACATACACATCAGATGTGGGATTCTGCCTCACCTCCTAAGTGTTGCTTCCAGCCTCTCTCCCTCGTCTCCTTTTCCAGGCTCATGTCAGCAACCCCTCCCTAACCTCACAGACCTGTCACTTCTCATGCGGGAGCCCTCACCGGCCATGACCTCTGGCCGTCTTTCCACCTTATGAATTTCCTTAGGGAACTGAAGGTGTAAATGTCTTTGTGGCCTTTTTTTTATTGCTCTGAATTCCGCCCCCCCCCCCCCCCCCTTCTGTTTTGT
>KL286892.1:8625-22294 GCA_000699545.1 Podiceps cristatus | reverse complement strand
TCAGCAGTTTGAAAACCTGCTCATCGCCCCGGTCCCGGTTCAGGGCAGCGCTCGGAGGCAGCTCAGGGCCGACCGCGGTACCGACGCTGCGAGGACAGACCCCAAAACCCCCGCGGCCTTCGCACTGCGCCCAGCCCAGCGCGGGAGCTGGTTTTTGAAGGGATGGTCCAAAGGTCTCCACAGACCCTCTGCACAAACAGCTTCGGAGGCTTTTCTGCGTCCAGCGCTGCCCCGGGGACGGCGCAAGCCCAGCCCCAGCAGCACCGCTGCCAGCGAGAAATCCCTTGTCCCTTAAAAATGTTACCCAGGCGCAAACGGCAGGAAACTCCCCTTTGTGCGAAAACCTGCTTTTTAAGTTCAGCCTTCTGAAGTTGAAACCACAAGGGTTTAACAAGCCCTCCCCTTTGAGCTTTTTTGGCCCTAATTTTAATACACTTGGAGGTGGAAGGCAGGTGCTCAGAAGCCTCGGAAAATCCCGGCTTTCCGCAGGCATTTTGATAATTCACGTGCAATTAAACCCCCTCGACCCCGCGCAAGGCAGCCGAGCTGGTGTCACCGCAGACCTGCTGCATCACCCTCGGCCCCGGTCGGGTCTCGGCAGCCACCGGCACAGGGGTTCGCCTGCTCCCCTCGTCGCCACCTCCTGGGTCGGGACCGATTCCGTCACCTCTGAGGGACGAGAGCAGGAGCTGGACACCCTCTCCCGGAGGAACCGCAGGGCTTCACAGCCATCTCCACCCTCCTCCAGCTCAGCACCTTGCGTGTGACCATCACCGCGGCACACACGGGCTTCAGCTCCACTTCCAGGATGAGTTTCCCCTCCTTCACCTACCACGAGCCACCCAAACCAGCAAATCCCAGCCCCAGCCAAGCTGCCCGGGGCAAGGGGCCGCTTAAGTGACATTACGGTGAACTGGCCAGAGCCGCGCCTGGGAAACACCTTACCAGCTATTTCTAGTTCAAAAAAAAATAAAATAAAGCAAACTAGAATGGCACTTCCCCTGCAACCCAAGCCCCGCTAAGAGCAGAGTTAAGTCCTTCCCGTGATTTCCGCCTCCGAGGCCGGGTTTCTTTCCCAAAGACCTGAACCACCTCAACCAAGTGGTGTCAGAGACGCAGGAGCGTCGGCCACAAACATGGAAGACGACGTATCAGTCCAGTTACACCCTAACGCCCCTCTCTAGCCTTACGAGGAATCCAGTCGCGGTGTCGTACACAACGCGAGACTCTCCAAGACAGCAGCAGAGTATGTTCAAGAACGGCTGGAGGTGCGAGAGGTCGGAAGGAACTCATCTTTCCCCATGGTAATGGTACTAACAACCTCACTTGGTAGAACTCAAAACTTGCTTTGCCAGGAGCAGGTCTCAATCCAGAAATCTTCAGTGACGCGGCTGAACACATGGTCCCTCGCGCTCCGGGTCTCAAACTTCATCACCGACGATGCTTCCGCGAGCTCCGGCCGGGCGTGCGGCTGGCGCTGCCAACCGCCCTTCCCTGAGCGAAGGGAAACCGCACCAAAGGTGCCCAGTCTCTGCCTTGGCAGCTGAAGACAGGAGACAGATTTTTGAAAAAAAAATTATTTTATTGGAACTCATCTGAACATCAGATATACCTGGTGTTGGTTAGCAAGAACCGTTTGTACATTTGATATTGATGGTGCCAAAAACCCAAACAGCGACTGACTGGATGAGATGGAAATTTAAAATAAAAATAAAACATCAGAGAGGTTAAGATGTGAACAGAAAGCAGAAGAATCATCAGCCAGTCTAAGATTCAGTGTGAAGGCAAAATATTTCCTGATAAAACAGAATCCTTTTACAAAATATAAATTTTGTAAGAAAAACGCGGAGAGGGAGAGAAAAAGAGAGACAGAGGGGAAAGGAAAAATAAAGATTAGCGGGACAGAGATGCAGAAGCTTACACTGCCCAAATGGCGGTAGAACCTGGCTGGTAACCTCACCATAAACTGAAACATGCTGGGATACACCGTGCTCCACCCCCCGTCGCGACTTTGGAACAGTAACGAGGAAGCTCCTCGGCGAGTGCTGCGCTAGGTTGTTCCAGAAGGGCCAACCTGTCTCACATCAGATGCTGGGGGGAGAAAAAAAAAAAAAGGCAAAAAAACCCCCCAAAACAAACCAAGACAAACCCACAAAAAATGAAACACTAACGCAGCAGAGGTCAGTAACGACAGTCTGATCAGCGCTCGCCTCCCCGCGGACCGGGTCCGGTGCCCGCCGGGAGGCGAGGATCGGGGTCCGCCTGCTCACCTGGTCTTCCTACCAATGCAGGCGTCGGGGAGGGAGAAAACATTTAAAATCTAGTCTATTTTAAAACAAGAGCATGCAATACAGGCCTCCGGGGGAAACCTGCGCTGTTCCCTTTACTAGAGACTGGCCTAACGGTCTCGACCGTGGCGGCAGCCGGTGGGAGGCCTCTGGCTGCGCGGGGCGGGTCTGGGCGAGCGCAGCACAATGACGATGCTGAAGCAGGTTCCTCGGGTGCGAAAGCCTTCAGGAAAATCATTGTGGAGCTGCGTTCGAGGGGATCTGAGGCCTTGAAGATTTAAAAATAAACCAGCAGTCTGTACATTTCGGGTTTGTTTTTTTTTTTTTTTTTCCTCTTTTTTGCTTCAGTACAAATGGAAGAAACATGGCTGCTTGTACACCGTCAGTAAGTCTCAGCTTTCAGAGCAGAGGGAGAGAGGAAACAAACTTGTTTTGGGCACCTACTGGTAACAAAACTTTGTCCCTGCTTAACTCTCTGCCATCCCTCAGGAAGTGGAAAGCACATGTTTAGGTAGTGTAAGCCTTTTTCCTTTTATTTAGAATACCCTCTTTGTTTAAACAATATTCCCCCCCCAGATACAAAGTTCGGCCAGTAAAGATTACATGGAAACTGGAACACGCATCGTATGGAATACAAGATGCACCGGATGAGGAAGTTTAAAAACTTTCCGAGCGAAAAGTAGAACAAAGAAAAAAAAGTCTGCTAACATTTTCCCAAAGGTTTCACTCTCCTGTCACACACACTCTCCCAATGACAGCTAGCAAATTCAACTCTGCAAAAAGAAAACAGAGCCACGTCAATCGAGAGGAGAGAAAACAAGCCTCAAGGACACAAACCGCAGCTCGGCCCGGGAGGAGCGAGAGGTCCGGAGCCGCCGCCGCCTCCTGCCTCCACTCACCTATGTTAGCTTCTTGGCTTTGTTGTAGAGCGAATCCACTACTTTACTCATATTCTGAATAGTCTCGAGGGCAGCTTCGTAAGTTTTGTCTACGGGGGGTTCGTCGAAGATGATCAGGACTCCCTCGCCTTGGTCAAGGATGCCTGCGGACACAGAGCTGCGGTTACCACTGTAACACTCGACGGATCCCGTCTTCCAGACGGCAGGAATTTAGGGATCTACCCAGCAAACGGCCGGTCAGCTGCGCTGGGTTTGGAAGGGGCTCCTGCGCTGCGCTGGACTGGCTGAGCCATTTTTGTCTGGTAGCTTACCCAGAACCAGGAAAAAAAAAAAAAAAATCATCTTGGAGAGGGGCCTGAGAAGACACCCAGGAGATGCTTACGCCTGCACGTTCCCTAACAGCCACCCTCCTCCTGCAGGCCCCTGGGCCCAGCGGGATGGCGCAGTGCTACGTCAAAAAAAAGAGAAAAAGCCATTTTATAATTAAACTATTTCCAGGTGCCAGATGGGCCCTGCAGCTGGGTTCTGTAATTTCTGAGCTATTCTCTGCCCAATACGCTGCTTTTAACCACTCATCTTGCTCAGCTCGATCAAGAGGGCTTTCTACATCGGCACGAGGGACAACGTGAACAAGACCAGAGCTGTTTCCTTCGGGGCTAATTAGAGAAGCAGCCTCCCGCGGTTCCGGAGAGACCCAAACCAAGCAGTTGTGCTGCGTGGGTGCCCTCCGCCAACGCAGGAAACGCTCCTGACACTCATCAGCGGGAAAGGTGACCACGTACTCCAGCAAGCTCCACGCCAGAAGAGCACGTTTGCTAGACAGCCCACCAGTGGGGCTCCCAGCTGCCCTTGGACGCAGCCGCGGCAAGTAAGGGCTTAAACGGGGCTTCTGATTTGCGAGAAATTAAGCCTCGAGCTTAATGAAGGCAGATGGAGCAATAGGAACAGCCTCAGGACGACAGGCAGAGCTCCCTGCTCTCCCCCCAGAGCCGCGGCTGCTCCGAAGCGGAGCCGTCTCAGGAGCAGCGACAGAGGAGTCTCGCCGCAGCCTGCTCACACACGGCCTGCCCTGGGGCAGCAAGGCAGTCAAGACTGAAGGACGGCGAGACTCACCATGAAATTTCTTGTCCAAGATCATCTGTGACAGTTTCCTTTCTACCTCAGCCTGAAATGGAAGCAGAAAAATTAAAAGTTTCCCAGAACTATATAAAGAAACGTGAATTTTACTACTCCACACTCAAAAGCCCCGGCAGGATATAAACATGGATTAAAAGCAGCTATTTTATCACTGAGCACGATGTCAAGACCGATCTCTCCTTGCACGCTGCTTTGATACTACCATATGCTTTGGATGACAGTGGAAATTAAGCAGCAGCTTTTAATGACAGGAACACCAGGATGTCTTGCCCTCTTGTTCCGCAGAAGACGGTGCATCTGTCACTTCAGACGGGCAGTTCTCATTAGGGGAGCAATCTAGCTTGGTTCAGCAAATATTTAGTCAAGGGTTGGCAAAGCTTCATTCACTCGGCAGCGAGCTCAGCTGCTGCCCAGTGCCAGGCCAGGCCTCAGCTCCCCTCCTGCTCTTTGGACCGAGGACACGCGGCTGCGGTTCAGAAACAACTGCAGTCCAGTTTTTACTGAATTACGTGTTAAACACCAAGGGCCAGACTAGGAAAAAACTGCACAGGTAGAAAAGGAGGACAGATGATGCAACGACCACAAAGGCCGAGCTCAGGACACTTCCAAACCTCTGGCCTTAATGGCAATAGGGGATGAAAGCACTTTGGGATGCAACCGGCTGGGACTACAGTGGATTTTCCTAAAACATAATCTGGCTGGGATTATCTGTAAAGCAGTTACTGCAATAGTCAATGTGACATACGCATCCCTAATGAAACTTCAAAGTGATTAGCTGGATCCTGTATCTTAAGGGTCTAAGGAAGATTCCACTGGACACGCTCACGAGGATTAAACGCGGGTCAACGGGGAAGACCAAGCTGGTCATGACATGAGCTGTTACTGCAGCAGAGGAAAATCTGTCCCCAATAAAAAGCAAGCGCTAAACAGGGAGTAAAACCCCCGTGATGCAAGGTGAGGTCACGGCGAAGTCTAGGGCAGAGGAAGCCGGTCCGGTGCCGTGTTAAAGTGAAGCCCCTGAGAGCGATTTTGCCTGTAAACGCCGAGGAGCTGATCTGCCGGACTTTATAGCCTACGTTTATTTCCCAGCAGTAAATACCATTTGACCTCAATTCCTTTGCCCTCTTAAGACATGCCACTGATTTCTAGTGATGTTCTTACCTTTGAGAGCTTGATGAGGCTGGATATGTGTTCAATCTATAAGAGAGACCAACAGAGTTAAGTAAATCTTAAACTGCACTTTTGACACGCACAGGCTATGGGGCTCTTCCACGGGACAGCTCAAGGGCCTGGTAAAAAATGGCCAAAAAAAAGGCTCTGGCCTAAAAATTCCCAATGGCTTTCTCTGCTTTGCAGCTTCATGTCCTTCAGATTTCATATCCAGTTTTAACTGAAGATGGACTAGACACCTAAAGCCATTTCACTCTGAAACATGAAATAACATTTCTTCTCCAAGATTACGGCAGCTTTACCCACACCCTGTCAGAGCCCTGAGAAGCCAAATGCTCTTAAAAGCACGTCCACCTTTCCGTGTGCGTAAGTGAAATGGGTGGAAAAGCAACGACTCTGGACTTTGGGTTTCCGAAGTCCCCCTCAGCCCCCTCCTTATCATTTCTCAGCTGAAGATGATGAACCCCGAGCTCTGAAGTGCTGAGCAGCTCTGAGAAGTGTCCCGCATGGGAACAAGCCCCTCAGCCACCAACAGTGGGGGACAGAGGAACCAGCATGTCAGTGTGCTCGCTGGAAACATTTACCTGTACTCTGGAGAAGGGTTCGATGACTCTGATCAGATTCTGTTCCAATAAGTTATCATAGAGCTTCGCCAAGTGAGTGTTTATGATGGGGTCGTCCCTGAGCTCCACCTTATAGTCTGTCAGAGCCTGCGAAGACATGGTGGGAACAAATCATTCCGGTAGCAACAGGTCTCCTGTCCTCAAAGCCCTCCGAGTATGAAATAGTCTTCCCTCCCCACCCAGCAAAGTATCAGTGGTTAATCCAATCCCATAATTTAGCCAAAAGGCCAGGAGGTCACGGCAGCCTCGCAGGCCTTCAAACTCCGCACAGCAAGCGTCTTTCATCGTCACGCTGCGGGAGCTTAGCAAGCCAGGATCTCTGGTTTACACTCAGGAGACGGCATGGCAGGATTGTTCCCTGACACGGGAATCCTGTCCGTTATCTCTGTGGTGTTCTTGCTGAAGCCAGGAAAAATTTTAGGAAGATACCCATCCCAGTGAACAGCAGCAGAAGCACAGGAATCTGCTTTTGAGTTCACTCTCAAAAAAAGGAAAAACCTAGTTTCAAGCAAACTATTACTCCCCGTGCTGCAATAACCGAATTTGCAGATTATCGCGGGGTATTTGCTTGATGCGTTGTTGCTTTCTACGAATGTTTTTATGGTTTCCTGCTGTAGCAGCTCCTACAACTTTCCAAAACAAAACGTTTTGTCCAGCCAGGCCCCATTTTCTGTCTCCTGACTCACCTTTTCAAAATCCGCCAGCGATCGGTTCTTACTGGCCTGTGCCACGCATTTTAGTGCTTCTGTCTACAGAGAAAGAAAATGAGAGTAGGTTATTTTTCTGGAGTCTCCTCTCAGTGCTGTTATGCCAACTGTGCAGTATACTGACACGTGCTTAAGCAGCAAAGTGGGAATGTTCCTTTTGCTACAAAGCCATGTCAGTGTTACTTCTGCACAGGCAGAGTCAGAACAGCTGCTAATAAGGAGAACATGCAGAACAGCTGCAGGACACGGCATGAAATCAGCTTCACGGAAACAAAGAAGTCAAGTTTTGCAAGGTTTGAGAATGCCAGCTGCAGTTCCTCTCAGGTTGCAGGCTGGGGGCAAGTTTGATACGTTGGGTTTTTTTTAAAGGAAAGTGCTCATTTTGGCACTCGCTTAACGGACATGGCCATTCTCAGCCCTTCGAGCTGTGTTTCTCCCCTGCAGCATGCCACGCTGCCTCCGCCGAGCGACAGAAGCAGGGCAGAAGTCTACGGACGCCCTAACACGGACAGAGTAAGAAAATGTTTCTTGTCTACCTCACGGTTGCTGCAACAAAGCAAAGACTCAGCCACAACCGAACTACCACATTTATATTACAGAAAAGCAACACCACTAGAACAGTTTCCAAGCAGCGAGAGGCACGAGTGGACAAGACGAGCAGGACAGCCCAGCAGTGCCAGGCCTTGGGCTACCACCTCTCCCACCGAGCTGGCCCAAGGCTGCCCACTTTCTCCCTGCTCCCTAAACTCAGTTTCCACAGCCGCTGCAGGAACTTGTGACCGCTACGGTGCAGGGAACAGCTGAGATTTCCTCCACAGCAGACTGCCCTCCCGCTCCGAGAAGTGGCCTCTGACCCAGCTGTCACTCAGGGGAAGGGGATGAAACAAGACCAGGGCTGCCCGTTGTGATCCAGGAGGGATAATGCAGGGATATTCCTGTTTCAGACTCTTTTCTATGGCCATGTGCTCACTGACCTCCTCTAATGAACAGCTTCCCCAGTCCTCTGTGAGGTCGGTATTAGCTGCTGCATCAAAGTAAAGAGCTGGCTGGCCAAAGCCACCGAGCGCATCAGTGTGTAAGCCTGGCTCAGGCCCTGGCACGCTTGGCTTTTGGCCCTGTGCTGTATATAAGCATCCCCAGATTTAATACGGGGGTGGCATTCACAGACTGGCAAGTTCACATGTTAGAATAAACAGTTGATTTAACAACTCCCCAGCTGCTTGGCTTCCACCTTACAGTCATCTAGGTCTCAAGCTGCTCCACTACACTGCTGTGAAGGGCTTTTCAGGACTTGCTACGCCACCAGTAAAAACAACGAATAACTCAGGTTCAAATACATCAGACCCATGGCTGCCGAGGGCTGAGACACGAGTACCTTACGGCATTTGGCATTCAGTAGTTATGAAAAAAGCGGGGAGGAGAAAAACAGAGAAAACAAAGCACGCGGGCCAGATTCTCGGGTGGTGAAAATCACTGCAGTCCCTTTGAAGGCAATTGGCTCATGGTAATTACTCACGGAAATTTAATCAGTTCTGGATCTCCTTCAGGACACTCAGAAATGAAGAGCATTTTGGTATGAAAAGACCAAAGTCTTTGACAAAAAGAATAACACAATATTCTCAGAGGTAATAGGAAGATAGAAAGGATTACGTTTCTATACCTGTCTTCCTGCATACCGCAGAGCGAGCTTTCCACTCACTAATGCTTGCACATCTTCTGGGCTAGAGAGGGGAGGGAAGGGAAGAGAGCATTTATTCAACAACACGGTCAGCTTAAACCTAAGTCTGCCTCAAAAATTCCCAACTGATACCAAAGTACGACCATTCAAACAACATTGTATCAGAAGCATTGATTAGGTCATAAATAAAGACAAACAGCAAAGCTTGTCTGCTTGAGTTCTTTCATTAGTTTACAGAGTTTTATAAACGAAAAGCCTTTCCCATTTAAACGCAGGAAGCGTTCTTCGCAGAACCATTTGTCACGTACATGTTCAGCATGATTTTGCACAGCAACATGTATTTCAGTGCAGTGATGGCTTTTGGGTTGTCAATTGAATCATATCCCTCAAACGCCTCGTAAAAATATGAATAGGCTGTTTTCCAGTCCTTCTCTTCTGCTGCGTGGATAATACCTGTTGAGAGGAATAAACAGGCAGGGATCAGAGCTACCGCGGAACGTGACTGGGAGAGAACAGAACAATTTGTTTGCCCAGTGCTTTATCTGGTGCGTCAGTAAAGGGAATCCTTGAATCCTTTCTTCCTAGCTGAACATCATCCATGCCCTCCCTTAAGGGGACACGTTAAGACAGACAAGTTTGGGGCACTTCAGGTAAATGCCTGCAAATTAGGTCAGGAACGTTACAGTTACACTAACACGGTGTAAGGCTGTAGGGAGGTGGCAGACCCTCCACCACTGGAGGCTTTCAAAAACAGGCTGAAAAAGACCACGCGTCAGGACCGGTGTAATTACAGCTGATCCTTCCTTGAGGCAGCTGGGCAGACTGGCTGGTATCTGGAGGTCTCACCAGCCTCATTTTCCATGATTCACTCAGGAAAGAACAAGTATCAGTCAACCGAGGCATCATGACGAGTCCTCGACTTTCCCCTGCTCCTGAAGGCCTTTACCTGACTGCATGTCTAGCGCTGCTTGCAGCTTAGGCGGACAGTAGATTGCGTTGGCCGTAGTCCGTGCAGAGGTTAAGGCTGCTCTTGCTTTTGGCAGATTGCTCAGGGCATGGTAAGTCTTGCTTTCTAACAGCTGCACTTCCACCAGCAATGCCTTGTCGTCCATCTTTTTCAATTCCCGAAGAAGCTGGGAGCCTAGCAGCAGGGAAGAACAAGAACCTTTGTGACCTGCTCCACATCTGCTATCAACATCTTCACAAACCAAGCCTTTCCACGTGACACCCTTCTTCCCCCCAGCAGTGCTGGCTTTGAGGGAGGGAGGCTAGGCTTACACAACCTGTTCTTCCAAGAAGGAACAAAGGAGAGGAAATAATAGCAGGTCAGTGTCAGTCCACAGCTGGAGAAGAATGAACCAGTTCTGTGTTAGAGGTGGAAAAGGGCAGTGAGAATACTCAGGTGTGTGGGCAGCGTGTCTCTGCCACTGCCCCGTGGGCAGCAGCCACTCAGCAGAACGTCAGGGACGTGTTGTGCAGTGCAGATGGGCACGCTGGTACCCCTTTCCCAGACGGCAGCGTGGTTTACCACTCATGTTCAGAACGCCGAGCAAACCTGAGGTACTGCCCGTGCCTGCGTCACTCCCCTAGGGCGAGACCTGAGGATTTTCAAGCATCTCCTAAGAATATGGGATGAGGAAGGAATGTTTTAAGCACAGGACATCCACAGATCAAATGCAAGAGGTAGGAATGGACAGTCTACAAAACGCCAAGATAAACTGTCACATTAAAGCCTTGCGAGGTCAGACAGAGCCAGCCTTAGAGGAAGCTTTTCCCGTTCCTTCCCCGCCACAAAGTAAAGAGCTAACTTAGGGCAGGCAGATATGAAAACCTCATCCTCACTTGCTGTGCTTCGAAGCTGAAAACAGAGCTGAAACTGCGTGACTAGGTGGAAGAGGACAGACTCTCCCTGGAATCATCCTGCGGAGACTCTCTGCTTGCACCTGCTCCCCGTGGCCACGGACATAACCACGTCTTGGCCAGCCACACAGAAATGCCAGCGTTCAACACCGGCGTCTCAACAGAGCTTTCAGAGAGGCTGTCCTATAGGTACAGGCCTTCCCAACGCTCTAAGCTGTACCACCATCATCAACTTAATTAAGCGCTGGAGCGTGGACTGATGAGTTTAAACCCAAGTTCATTACATATCCTTATGCAAATTCTAACCTGACACAGAATTCCATGTACCAGAACACTTAACATAACTTGATATTCCAATCAGATACAGGTCACCCAGGTGACTCTGGACATGACACACGCTCTTGCCACCACACTGGTAAGAAGTTACGGGTCCCTGGTGAGGCGTCACCACCGCCCAGGTGAGCGCTTCTCTCCACGGCAGCGCAGACCCCCCCAGCCCTGCGCATACCCACGCGCTGAGCTGGCAGAGCGCTCTGTGCAAATACCCTTTAGCCAGCTTAAACCTCGTCTTACATTACCACAGCCATTTGCAAAATGAGCATTTGTAAAGCACCGAAGGGAGTTGGGCCGCGTAAGATGACCTGCTTTACTCTGCTTTGGAGCAGAGCGGGAGAGTTCACATGGTTAATTACCATATCTCAGGTGGTGCAGAAGCAAATTCTTAAAGCCTTTACACTACTTCACAAGAGCTTGTCAAATCATATCCTTAGAGGTTTGCCATTACTACTGGTTTTATTGGGGCTGTATTTGAGCAAGCTGAAGGGAGCCGGTTTACCCCTTCAGCCTCTCTGACCACTGCAGTATAATACGTATGACCTGACCCTGAACTGGATACAGCTCCTCTGCTTCCAAAAGTATTTGAAATGAACAAATGGTGAGAAGAAGAAATGTCCAAAAGCTTTCATCACCAAGCTATAGCAAAAGATGGCAGGTGTGGTACAGCACTGAGAAATTAGTGCCCAAGTCCTACCAAACTTAGCAAAGAGCGTGCTGTAGTCGATCGCTTCCCTTGGCAGCCTCAAGACATTTCAAAGCAAAGAACTACTACCACCATCTAGTGGGAGACTCACCCAGCTGCAGCGCTTCTTGGTACCTCTTGGTATCGAAGTACAAAGAGACCAGCCTCGCCTGCAGAACAGAAAAGGAACTGCTGTGAGGAAAGGCAGAGAAAGGTAGTGCAGCTTTATTTTGTAAAAATCAAACTTTCTATTCTTATCTGCACAGACTTCACTGAATTCTGGAGCCCCCAGCACCAGAAGGACACGGAGCTGTTGGAGTGGGGCCAGAGGAGGCTACAAGAATGATCCGGGCTGGAGCCCCTCTGCTGTGAGGACGGGCTGAGGGAGTTGGGCTTGTTCAGCCTGGAGCAGAGAAGGTGCGGGGAGACCTGATTGTGGCCTGTCAGTGCTTAAAGGGGCCTGTAGGAAAGAGGGGGAGAATCTGTTCAGTAGGGACAGCGGTGACAGGACAAGGGGTGATGGTTTTAAACTGAAACAGGGTCGGTTTAGGCTGGATATAAGGAGGAAATTCTTCACAATGAGGGTGGTGAAGCACTGGAAGGGGTTGCCCAGAGAGGTGGTGGAGGCCCCATCCCTGGAAACATTCAAGCCCAGGTTGGACGGGGCTGTGAGCGACCTGCTCTGGGTAATGGTGTCCCTGCTCACTGCAGGGGGTGGGACGGGATGGGGTCTGGGGTCCCTTCCAGCCCAAACTGTTCTATGGGTCTGTGATTCTATGAATTAGTCTGTGTATTAATTACATCATATGGTCTGATTCTGCAAGATCTCCCCCCTGGAAGACTGGCTAGCTCAAACACAGTCTCCTGTCCATTACACATACAAAGCTCTGGACAACACACTACAAGTTTTCTCCTTTTATAGGTATTATATCTGAGAAAGGGAAGGTGTTACTACACAGGTTTGGGATCCAAAATGCAACATACCTCCAGTGCCTGGCGTAGGAAAGTCCTCTTCTCTGATTTGGCCCATTCAATACACTCTAAACACAGGTCAACCTTAAAGGGAGCAGAAAGAAATTTGTAAGGCCTTCTGCTGCCCCTCTTTAAAACAGCAGTATGGTTCAATCATTTCCTACAAAGCAACAAAAATACAACAACGCCTGAATCTCCACAGTGAAGTTTAAGGTAACAAGTCATCCCTGTTTGAACAGCAGCATTGCTAAACATGATATTAGCTTTACTTTAAAATGAGCTCGGAGATTAGCCTTCATCGTTAGTGCCTACCCCAAACGCCTCTGAACGACACCTTTAATATTGCCAAGGTAAAGCGCAGTTCACCGCTGATGGGAACCGCAGCTCACCAGCGCAAGGCTATAGCGACTCCTCTTCAGTGAGGACTCACTGGTAACCACGCACGATACACTTCAACCTCAGGCTGCATCACGTTGACACCAGAGTTTAAACTCACAGGAAAGTTGCATAGAATGATACAAAACAGCTACAGAATATGAAAATACACCGCACAAACTATTTGCTCAATTAACTTCCTGCACTTTGTAACAACAGTCACAGTATTATACTACTTACAATACAAACTGCAAGCAAAAGAGTTCAGAAGGCAAACTAAAGTTTAGTTTAAGCTTTAATTGTTACAAAAAACCTCCAACAGACCCATCTTCTTCAATTGCTTTTCTCATGCATTTGGCTTCCACTAACTTTTTCTGACCACCAGGGACAATCACCCCACACTGGAATATGAAAATAAAGACTGGGTTCCAAAGTTTCACCAGTAAAAAACACTGCTGAAATCCTAATAGCATTTCTTAAACAGCTGTGTTTTTGTTTAAAATAAAAACATCTGCGTACATGAGAACTGATTCTGCCTTAGGGCAAGGGATGAACTTAAAAGCTTTGATATCCCTTCCAGCGTGTTCCGCACCATTTCCTTTAGCCATAGAGAGAACTGTATTTTAAATTGCTCTAGAAAGAAAAGAAAATTAAGTGCATGTGGTTTAGGGCCTAAATACGTCAGATCGTGTGTGTCCTTTACATAAAGGAACAGAGGTGCTGGGCTCCACTATTTACACGCCAGTTCAGTGCCAGGAGCCAGTCCATAAGTGACACTGGATGTTTTATCTATCATTTCAAAGCAGAGTAAGAGGAACCCAATGGCTTCTCATATTTTTAAGACTGCCAAGATTCCCTCGATGAATAAAGCAGTCATGTTCCGCCCCAGTTAAAAGAGGGTGTCGATTTAGTACGGGCCAATAACATCCAGTAAGTCATCCG
>KL286891.1:3227-14080 GCA_000699545.1 Podiceps cristatus | reverse complement strand
GTCCCGTGGGGCTTGGCCGTCCCGGGATTCAGTCCCACCTCCCCGTCTGTGCCACAGTGAGCTAATCACCCGGGCCGACAGCTCTCCCAGCCAAGCTGAGTCATTCTCACTCTGATCTCGCAGGCGTCTACAGGACATTTTATCCACGCCTCCAGCCTCCCCCTCCATGCCACCTTTGGGATTTGCCTCCCACTGCACAGCTCTAATCCTGCCCTCCCAGCCTTCGTCCATCCCTCCTCTCCCACTCAGCCTTCCCACTTTCCCAGTGCCACAAGGCTCTTCTGCCAGCTCCCCCCAGCACCCTCGCACTCCCCCTCACTTCCCTTGGCTGCTTTTCCCAGCCCAGCCGCAGCTGATACTGTACGGGATAACCTGCATGTCAGAAAACTGCTGTCGGCAGCATATTAACCCTCCCAGCTCTTCCGCTACTGCACTATTTCATACCCAAGGAGATCGTTATTGTTAAATACTTTGTTTTTTAAGAGTCTTAAAATCGCCTTAGCACTGATCCCAGTGCTAAAAGTGTTAAAATACCCATCCCACTTACTCTTTGAACTCTTACACACTGAGCTTCAGTCCATCTTGGGATAGGAAATGTGGAATAAATCCTAGGAAGGAGGAAGCTCTGAATTAACTGAAATGCTGGAGTGCATTCACGTCCGTGGTCTTTTTGGACCGGTGTTATTCAGGGCTTGGCTGGCTTCAGCATCATACAAGAAAACACAGGACTGAGCAATTACGGCAAAATACTAGCGGCCCGAACCGCAGCCGAAGCAGTCGGTGCCCAGGCAGCCAGCTGCCGGCTCGGGACAGGTCTGATGGCGGGGTCCTTCTCCATCACCGCAGAAACACACACATCTACCAACCAAGAGACATTCTAGTGCACACTGAAAACTGAGTAAGTGCAAGGCAACTCATGCTAATTTAAATAGTTACAGTAGAGATTCTGAACTGTATCAATTTCTCTAAATAGTCTAACATTAAAGTCCGATACCTGTTGTAACCCCCAAGAAACAATAAGGGATCAAAACTCCACGCTGATAGCAACAAATGCGTTAAACCCCCGGACTAGACCCTCATCTCCGATTCTCAACCCCACCACTGGCGCCCGAGGTGACAGAAGAGAGTATTTCACTTGGAAGGGGGCTACAACGACCATCCAGTCCAACTGCCTTAACTGCTGATCTAAATTGCTTCCCTCCCTTCACAGTTCAGTGGGAAACAGCATTACTACCCTCTTTGATAAAGTGAGATCTGCTGGGAGAAAGTACTGCTAGGTTTTATTTTTGAATAGTTTCCTCCCCCCATTCAAAATCACACACTTAACAAACACATAGACAGCTGGTGCCTAAGAGGCAAAGCCAGTCATTCTCTCACAGGCCAAACTGCCTCACCGAACTGATGTCAGCTGATACTTAGTAGGATTTTTAAATTCAATTAAATTAAGAGACAAGCTACGCAGATTAGGGCTATACTAGAATCAGAAAGGAATCTTAAAAGGCATAAAATGTCTTTACATTTATTAAGCAAACTCTGCAGTCTTTTCTTTTTATATTCTTGTTGAAAAACAGAACATTCAGAAGTATCATGAAAGCAAGAAGCAAAAAAAATCTACGATTCACATGAGCCGCGCTCCCCCTCTCCCTCCCCACCCAAGCAATGAGACTATCTTCACGCCCATCCCACTTTTAACTTTCCAACGCAAGCAGCAAGGCACCATTTACAGCCAGGCTGAAAAATGCGGTCTTCAATGCACACGGCCATTCTGCGTTCCTAGCAATCCACCACAGCCACTCTTCCCTCGTATATTAGGATAAGCAGGTTATATATACCCACGTAGGTACAGACAGAAAACAAAAGGCCAACGTCAGTTGTACAGTTCTGCTAGGACTTCAAGTCTGGAAAATGACCACTCTGCTGGGAACTCCTCGGTTATCCCGACAGTCATTAACTCCCTTTCCCTTTGCGTACACCAGTCCGAGTCTGCAAGGTTTAACTGAGCCTACATGCTCTCACCCCTGGGATGCAGATTCCAACAAAGCCAAGAGACAGAGGACCAGGACAGCCAGCTCTGCCCTTACAGCAAAGTTAGAGAGCAAAGGATTATCTTTTGGCATTGGGTTTTTTGTTTTTGTTTTGTTTTTTTTTTTCATTTTGAAAATTAATTTGGGGATTATGAACAATTATGCTCTTGCACATTAATTGCCATGATCTAAAATTTTCACATGAAGAAACAACACGTGGAAATATTAAAGCACTCATCTTACGGATGTGGATCCGAGAACTGTTTAATAGCAGTCAGTGAAGGGGTAACATTGTGCTTTCAATCTACAGTTTAAAAATAATGATTTTTATATCTACTTAGTAAAACAATAAATTTAAGAACAGAAACTGGTATTAGGAAACAGTGAAAATGTAATAATTAAACACATGATGCTTTTCAAAGCTATATACTTAATGAGCCTAAATAGACACCTACGGTTAGGAGGGTCTTAAAAAAAAAAATAAAAAAGAGACTTATTTTCAATTTTTTTTTCATCTACTATACTGTATGCCTTGCTTTGGTGTTCTCTCTGCTGCCACCTTAATGCTTTAGCAGTATGTTTACGCTTATGTTCTTTTCAAATGCTTGGCATTATAGTGAGATCTCATATCTTTCCTCAAATTAAATTTTGCTCCACATACTCCACATGTATACAGATGAACATCCATGTGCTGCTCCAGTTGCTCATTATTTGGGAATATCTGAAAGCAGACCTGGCATATAGTCTCTCCAGCTGATAAGTGAGATATCATATGCCGTACATGGTCATGTTTTCGGAAGTTTCCTTGATCACAAATGGAACAGACATACCTGGCCATGCCTTTGTGCATATCATTGTGGAGCCGCAACTGGCGCTCTCTTAAGAACTGCTTCCCACATGTCTGACAAACAAACTGTTTTTCCTTGGTATGAACGGTATAGTGTTCCCGCAAGTGGCAACGCTGATAAAATCCTTTCCCACAAAGATTGCAGAAATGCTTACGTCTGTGATCCCTCTCGTTCTCTTCCATCATGGAGTTCTTGAACAGATCTTGCTCCAGGCAGTTTGACATATGTTCAACTACTAGGTTTTCAGTTTCAAAACGCTGACCACAATTAGGGCATCGGAAAGGACAGGCAGAATGCTTGTATAACTGTTTTTTTTGAAGGCTGTTCATTTGGAAATGACTGTCCCTGAAGTCCTCTAGCATCTCAGCAAGCATCATGTCTCTTATTTCTGACTGCTCCTCGGGGTTTTCTTCTAAGTCCATTTTCTCCTCAGAATTTCTGATACCGTTCATGGTCAGATCCTGGGGTTCTCCACAGGTCTGTGCATGATCCTGTAACTGCTTGCCTTTGACCAGTATTTGACCACACTTGCCACATGCACATATATTTTCTATGTGTTTGGATAAATAATGAGAGGATAAATCTTCCTCGGTGATTGTTAGCCCACAAAGTTCACAGGGAGCGTTCTCCACATCTTCCTGCACTGAAGGAGCCTTCCTGCTAAGGTGCCGTGGACTTTTCAAACACTTTCTTTCATCCTCATCCATGGATAAACGGGGTTTTAAAGTCTTCCGAGCATTTCTCTTCTCCCTGATCTCTTCCTCAACGTAGTATCTGTAAAGTGGCTCTTCCTGTTCATCATCTAGGTCGTCATTGTCGGAAGACTCGTTGCAGTCTTTATCTGTCACTTTAATAATATTAAAATCCTTCAGCTCATCTGCAGGATTGTCCTCTGGTTCCATCTTAATGATAATCCTCTTCCTCTCAGAGGCTCTACTTCCTTCTTCACCTGATGTCTCGGAGGCGACCGTGCTGCTTTTTCTGCTCGTGATGTTTGATGCGGGAGATGAAGAATCATCTGCAGGTTGGTTCGAGTCCCCCTTGTATTTTTCTGTTTGTGTGGAGATTATTTTAGAAGTAGAGTCCTTTTCATTAAAGTCTATTTTTTCAGCACTGTAGTACCTGGCACTTTGGTAAGAATGCCTGTTAGTGCACGTTAACACGTGCTCATCCAGGAGCTTCTCACAGCTGAAACTAAACCCGCAGCTGTCACACGTGAAGCTTCTTCCAAAACGGCGCGAGTGGGACACACGCTCTTTTGTGTGAGAGAATTTGGACGTGGTGCTTTTTTTGCAGACATCAAAGAGTTGTTCGGGGAAGCTGCTTAGCTGCAAAGCTTCTTCATCAGGCTCTTTGTTATGGGATGTATTTACTGTTGAACTTGGCGGCTCCATGCCCCACCTGTTTGCTTCGCTGCCATTTCTAGCAAGTGTGTCTTCATACATTCTCACGCCAAATATCATTTTGCTATTCTGGGTGCTAGAAGCAGAAGATGAACATTTCAAACTAGAAGAGTCTGTATCCTGTATATCTTCTAGACATTCAGGTACGTTATATAGCTGTAAATAGTTCATGGCCACTTTAAATTGCTCAAAATTGGCAGGGGCTGTCATAATTTTTCCTAAATACATGAACTGTAAAATAAGATCAAAGCATTCAGCGCTAATCTTCATGTTGCTTAGATTCAGCTGGGCTGTAGTGTGTTGGTGGTTCATAAAAAACATCCTAAAATAGGAGCTGCATGCAGCAAGGACTGCTTTATGGGCTTGAAAATAAATATCATCGATAGCGATACAGCAGTCGCACAGAAAGCCCCACTCTCTTTGGTTGTTTAGCTGCTGGAGGACATAGTTGCTGTGGCTGGTTCTTGCCATCTTGTACGTCAATTACAGCCCTGTATGAAGAAGGAGACATCTGTTAAATCATGAGCACAAAAGGCAAAACATACTTAAACATAGCAAGGAACTGCCATCTTTTTCTTCTCCGGATCTTCCTATCCTCACACTGTTCGTGGTACAGCTTTCCATCTGGAGACCT
The DNA here is from genome assembly GCA_000699545.1 of Podiceps cristatus. NCBI lineage: Eukaryota > Metazoa > Chordata > Aves > Podicipediformes > Podicipedidae > Podiceps > Podiceps cristatus. The sequence goes on along the minus strand of KL286891.1, from coordinate 9,171 downwards.
TTGCTGGTAACTACTACAAATATTGATGCCAGTGAAAACATCCATAATTCTATCTTCTCACCACCAGACTTCCAAGACTAGTAAACTAATAAACATAACCACCACACACGTCAATCAGAGCAATGCTGCTAGAATATAAATTAGCAAATATATCTCAAAGTCCTACAGCCAAGATTTTCGGATATGAATTCTGCATGCAGAACTTCAAAAACTTCACAGAGTAGACTTCTGTAAGATGGCCCCAGGACAACACCTAGGCAAGGTAAGCTGACTGTAAGAAACCACTCTTCAGTCTCAACTTGCCTTTTTCACCTGTCAGTCCAACGGGCATATGATGCAACACATACTGGAAACCAGGCCAGGCTCAGACTGGTCTTTCCCTCCCCATTAAAGGAAACTAAGAACATACATCAGTGGAGCATCCACGCAAGCTACATCCATGCGCTTTTTGCTCTTCAGGGCAGCTCAGGGACAGATTCGACCTTATCTGCAAGGCATCTTGCAAACCAGGAACTGCAAACTCAAATGCATTCTCAGAAGCACGGGGCAGCCCGGCTCTGATGGCACATCCCACGTACAAGCCCGCTGCAGATGGTGACCAGGCTAGCGCGACAGCTGCCCGGACTGCCGAGAGGCAGGAAGTGGTGCACGCCGTGCCGCCAACTGCTCTCAAAACCACTCTTTCGGAGTGCTATAATATAACCAAAACATGCAGACGGGAGACTGGACAAAGCAAAACTCGGCAATGGAGAGCTGTGAAGGACGGCAAGCCAGAGGTGGAGCCGCAGTGAAATGAAGCCTCGACAAAGACTAGAGGGAGAGGTCTGTGAGTGCTGAAAGTTGCTGTAAGTGAAAAGACTCGTTTGTCCTTAAGAGAAAAGAGGAAGAAAACGTACTGGTTTATGTTAACAAAAACATCCAGAACAAACGTACTGCACACAGGAGACTGCATTTGATTTACAAAAGATAAACTTAACCAAGTGTGGCCAGATCCAACAGCTAGTCACTACTCACTTTAGAAAACCTTTATGGATACACATAATCTGTACTAACTGCACGGGGAGGGGGGTGAGAAACCAAAACAAGGTATAAAGAACACCCTCATTGAAATGAAAAAATCTAAAGCAATAATGAGCACTCTTAACATTTTGAAAGGTTATTCCAAACAATGCAAATAACTGTAAGAGATTTGTACAAATAAAGTACAGGCTAGCGAACAACATATATTAAATGGCATTTTATGACTCAATGAAACACATGAATTGATTTGCAACCATTCTTTCAACTGTCCAAAAGTTTAAAAGACACACAAAAATGCTCCCTATTTCTTCTTATTCCCCTAACAGCTTACATCTTCCAGAGGCTGGGAAACAGGTGGAGAAATTAAATTCCACAATTACTGTTGAACTCATAAGTCGTAGGCGTTGCCTGGCTTGTTAAATAGCAAACCTAACGTTAAGTCACCGTTCTTCATTCCATGAAGGACTACCATGGAAGAAACACGTTCAAGCTCTTGAGACAAGAACACGCTCACCCCACCCAGCAATATTCCCTCCTGCCAATTGATACAGGTACCTATGGATCACCACCAGCACAAGACCTTGTCTGGCAACAAGAACCTTGAGTTTGTGTTGAACTACACTGACAATGAGCATCTGAATGGCAGCTGCTCCTCTCCTCTCAACCCAGTCCTCCACAAAACTCAAGGTGAGCACCCTGCCATAATAATTCTCTGAGCAGTCTGGCCCAGTGATGTTCACTGCATAAATACAACTCATTGCATGGAATTAATTGAATGGCTTTCTTACAAACTCACAAAAGGGTGGCTTTGAAACTTCATGCCTTTTCCACGGAAAATTGATTATTGTCCAAGTCAATGGGTAACTTCAGATGTTTCTGTGAAAAATAGCAAAGCTCTCAATATCAACTAATAATAAAAGTGCACTTTATATTCTTCCAAGTGCTATTGTGTTTTGGATTTCAGGTAATTCATTAGACGCTTAAATGTAATTCAGTGTACTGTATCAAGTATTAAGAATGGCAACCGCATACTGACAAAGAATTGACTTCAACTTCCACATTCTAAGAGAAAGTGAGAGGATGCAGTCTAAGGCACCACTGGCCTCTTGGCAAGAGCTGCCATCAAGACAAGAAAAGGCTCAGGACAGCTTGTTTTAATCTCCTCATCCTCATAAAGTGGCCAGTTTTAATTTTTTTTTTCCCTCCACTAAAAGTACTCCATTGTCTTCTCCAACAGCAAAACAGCAATAGAAGCAGCAAGCTTGTACCAAAAAGAAGGTCACAAACTGTCTGCACATAAACTCATCTTTTCTGTTTCCTTCTTTTTTGAAAAAGGTGAAAGATATTTCTTCTTTTGTCAGGTGAACTCTTGCAGAGCTTTCAGCATGCGAGTCCCAATACGCAAACTGGCAATGCCCACCTCCTGCCACCACTGGAAAAAAACAGCCCGAGCATGTGGTCACTTGACCAGGATGGCAAGGTGCTCAGACAGTGCTCAGATAAGTACCCGGCCTCTATTGCAGTAGTACGACACATAGGTATTAAAATAGAGGGTGTTTGAAGTTATTTATGTTAATGAAAGTACTGGCATCCTCCCTCTGGATGCTGTATTAACCTGCTGGATGTAACTATATATTTACAGCTGCCAACACTTCCCACTATGACAGCCTGTGTTGCTCTATTTAAAACTTTGACACATTTCAACCAGTAAAGGCAAAACTTTCCTTCTGAATTGTCTGCTTTTGACTTGAGGTTTTTTTCCCTCTCCAATAAAAATTTCAGCCAAAACGGTTCTAAAAATGAGGCTAAGAAAAAGCTTTCATATATGTAGATTAGTACTTTTTCTTTTAAAAATATAAAAAGTTTCTCTTCCAAAATCTTCGAAGAAAGATTTCATATAGGAGAAAGTGTTATGTCTTGGATATGTCATCACAGTATAAAAATCTGCCTGAATTTGGCCAAGCTATAAGCTGTGGGGGAGAAGAAGATAGGAATTATCAGTTTGTTCACACTTAAGACTTTTGTTAGTTACTAAAATCACACATTACAGCCGCACTGAGAACATTTCATCCTCCTGCAGCTCCTTTGTGCGAGGGGGCCTGCCTGAGCCGTCCCACCCGCGGTGAAACCCCCTTTTGTGCAGAGCTCTGCCAAGGTTTTAAACTACAAGAGGGGAGATTCAGGCTAGATGTAAGGAAGAAATTGTTTACAATGCAGGTGGTGAAGCACTGGCACAGGTTGTCCAGAGAGGTGGTAGATGCCCCATCACTGGATATATTCAAGGTCAGGTTGGATGGGACTTCGAGCAACCTGATCTAGCTGGAGATCAATCACAGAACGGTTTGGGTTGGAAGGGACCTTAAAGATCATCCAGTTCTGACCCCCCTGCCATGGGCAGGGACACCTCCCACCAGACCAGGCTGCTAAAGGCCCCGCCCAGACTGGCCTTCAACACTGCCAGGGTTGGGGCATCTACAGCTTCCCTGGGCAGCCTGTGCCAGTGCCTCACCACCCTCATTGTGAAGAGATGTCCCTGCTCATTGCAGGGGGCCTCTGAAGGTCCCTTCCAACCCAAACCATTCTATGTGCCACCTCCACAAAGTCACGAACTGGTAGCAAGGCTTGCTGCAGACTGCTCCACACCACGACTCGACGCTGGGTTTTAGCATCCCTCCTGGTAGCTGGATGGAAAAGATGCCCTGTTCTGGCTGATGAGAGCCAGACCCAGGAGGGGACTTAGTGAAAACGCAAGGAGATTGGAAAATGTAGGAAGGATGTGAGGTAAAACCTCTGGAAAGTGTGAAAGCAGGGAGAAGCAGGCTGGGAGTGCAGCACTGAGCCGAGAGGAGGGGACCGGGATTAGGAAGCACCAGTGGGAATTAAAAATGCATGCAACAAGGGTCTAAATGGCGAAGGGAAGCTGCTTGGGCAAGGGGCTGAGAACAGCCACGTTGAAGGGGCTAGGGCAGAAGGGGGAAAAAAAATAGATGTGCTTTTGCTGGGGCATGGGTAGAAAACAATCACCCCTTCAGAGCTGGAACTGAACCCAAATTCCAGATTCTGCCATCCTTTGCCATCAGCAAATATCATGGGCTTGCTGACAAACTCCTTCCCATCAAGAGCAAGCTCTCAGAAAATGATAATTTACCATTATTTTGTTACTTTAAATGCTAAAATGGCAGAAAACTGCATTTATCACCCATGTAGGTGGTTCAATGCTGCAGATTATTTTTGAAGTTTGCTTTGGAAAAAAGCAAGCATTAGAATAAAAATGGGTCCTTTTTAAAGAAAACCCAAGGTTTTGAAGTTAAGTACATACACAAGAAATGCTGTAATTAATGCAGGATTAATTCAGCTGCTGTTTATGGAGTACAGCCTCCCAGCCTTCCTCTAACCCGGGGTTCCCGTCCCTGCTCAGCGCACCCTCTGGACCTATCATGGGATGGATCCGAGCAGCAACAGCACAAGATCCCTACTCGTCTGGCACTGCATTCAGAGGATGTGAAGTGAATGAGAGCAGGGGACAAAAAGGAGAATTGCACAGCAACAAATACCGCCTTGGAGGACAGCATTCTTCTGCCATCAGTGCCAGGACAAATAATTTCAACCTTTTTTTTTTTTTTTTTTTTTTTTTTAGGGGGGAAAAAAAAAAAAACAACAACAAAAAACCAAACAAAACAAACAAACAAAGCCTGGCTTGCATTTTTTGGATCTACAATTTCTTCACACAAGGAAACACCACTGGCAGCAACTGCATCCAGCGGAAGCTGTCCTCTGTATGTATTAATCACCGAGTATCTTGGAAACTTAAAGCTCTAGGCAGGCAGGTTTGTCAATCCAAAATTTTTAAGTATTTCTGATCCTCTCTGGCTCTTTTCTGTTACACAAAGAGAAGAAATGCCAGCCACTTGCCTGACGGACTAGCACACTGCCTTTGCGAAGCACCCAAATACTGAAGTCACAAAAGTCTCAAAAAAGTCCATGGAGAATGCAAGTAACTCCATCTTCAGCAATGATTGATTTGTGCAGTAAACAGCAACAGGCCACGTTGTAAAGAATACTGAAAGGTGCAGAGGTGTTCTGAAAAATATACTAGAAAACCATCTGATATGAAAATAAAAAGTGAAGCAATTTGAGTCAGGTATTTTCACTCTGATTTTCAAACTCGATGTCTCTTTATGCATGCTATTTTCTTAGTAAATGTTTATTTTTACACTGCCACACTTTGATTCAAGCTGTTTGTCTGCCATCAGATTTTTTCTTTTCTATTGAGTTACCACTTGGGTAGTATTACTATTCAGATGTTGCCATGAAGTTAAGTTGCACTATTACACTAACTAAATAGGTTGTTTGTAAGTCTGCTAACAAGAAAGAACGGGTATTTACTATAGCTCCATGCTTTTTGTCATTTCCTCACATTGAAAATTTTCTGAAATGTTTTAAAACTAAAGAAGTAAAAAAGTCCTCAAGCAAAGAACGGGTAAAGTTCTTTTGCTAACTGTCTTTAAAAAAGCTGTACCACAAGATTCAGAATTTAGGAGCCTTTTGGCTCCTAAAATTAGTAGGTGGTTTTCAAAACCCAGCATTTCCACTGCTGAGCAGGCAAAAACGGAGCGCTACATGCTTAGTTACTGTCTGCTTTTCTTTGGAAACCAAGAGCAGGCTGGACAAAAGTATAATAAATGAGTAGAGAATTTGGTGCTAATAGAAAACGAGACTGGAAAACCTCAAGAAAACAACGCCCAGTTATTCAAAGAAACAAGCGTGTGGGCAGCAGAGAGCAAATTCCCCATCGCAGTCTGACACCGTGTCCCACCCTGGCATGGGTTCCCAAGAACTCTCCTCCCTGAAGAGTTATTTTGCCTCTGTGGGTCAGACCCGCCAAAAAAATCTGGATTTCTAAATGACAGCATCTAGATGCTCA
>KL286887.1:11553-22093 GCA_000699545.1 Podiceps cristatus | reverse complement strand
TCCTGCTGAGTCCTCCCTTCATTTTGAAGCTATTCTTCTGAGTATCTTTTATCTGGCATTTAGAGACATTAACAAATATCTCTGTCTTACAGAGAAATAACACTAGAAATAATGAAACCTGGCTTCCTAGGGGTTTGTGTTTCTTGGCTGATTACAAGCGCTGATTGAAGCTGTTTCCAATCACAGGAGATGACTCCTATAACATTTATTCTCCTGTCAATTTTTAGGTCTTTTAAATGTATATAGTCACAGTACAGTCTTTCAGTTTTCAGGACTCTTCTGTGGGGTCTTCAGCTGACTTTTTTTTTTTTTTTTTTTTTTTTTTGCAACATAAGGAAAACAGGGCCCTCACTCCTGGTATATTTTTTTGAATCAGCACTAAAAATCTCATTGAGGAACACACTACATACACTCACATACTTCTGCATGATCAGAGAAATTTCACTTCCTACAGAAATCAGGCTAAAATAATGGACACCCTAAAAAATTCATGATGTACACACACGCACATGCACGCCCGTACCACCAAAAGAGAAGGAAACAACTGAGAAATGGTTCTTCAGTTGTGACCCTATGTCATTGTGGTCTGTCAAAAGGCATGGAAGATGAGGAGGGGATGTTATGTGGGACGCTTTTACTGACATCCCATCAGTAGGCTACACTGAGACTGGAATCAGCTGGCATTGTACCAGCAACCAGATAAACCCAGACTTTCAGAGCATGAAAAATGTATGAGTGCAAGCCACGTATTTATTACGAGCTCTAGGAGCGCGTGACAAGCCTGATTCTCTTCCCGTTTACACTAATGGAATTGTTGATTTTCAGTTAACTTGCTTTTGGACTGGTTTGGCAGAAGTGGGGGAAACATGAAGCCCAGTTGCTTCATAACACCTGTGATAAAAACAAAGGCCAGGTGGCTGCTGCAGTGCAGTGACGATGTTCTTGGCTGTCTTACACTTTTAGAAACCTGAAGAGTGGGAGGGTGAGTATGATTTAAGAAAAAGGAGCATGAATGTGAAGTTTTGTTGACAAAACAAATACATGTAGATATGCAACATATCTGGAATAGGGCCAAGCAGATTTTACAGGAAGTCCATTAATCTATGTTCTTGCTTACACAAGCTTATGCACTAAAATGCTGTTATAAAAAAGTGTTTAAAGACACACAATTTAACAGCAGATAACTTTATCAGCACCCTTATTCACTTAATATGAAGTACATTAAATGCATTGTTCCTTTTAGTTTTCTTTCTTTCTTTCTTTCACGTGGACCTGAACATTTTCCTCTCCTACTTGACTGCAGTCAAGTGGCACCTGCAGAGACATGCCTGCCTTCAGGACAAAATGAATACTGATATTTTCAGAAATAAAGAAATTATATTCTTCACAAAAAAGATTTAAATGCTGTTGTGTTTTTCAGCAAGGAAGAAATCTTATCAGGCAATCTTTTAAAAACTAGTTCTTTCTCAAGACGAAAGAAATTCCCATTCTTACCGAGCCAATGATTTGAGGAGTCTTTAAGCAACAACTTTAAGCTACACACTTTGAAAATTAATGGCTGAGAAGCCTGAATTTAAAAACATGCTTTTAAAATTAAAAAAGAAAAAAAAAATCGACAAACCAACCAAACAAAAACCAGAGGTGATATTCATCAAAAATTTGCAGAACTTTTGAGGGCAGCATCCTATACTGAGAAATGGAAAGACATAAAGTTTCTTTTCTTTTTTGACCAAAGCTCTGTTTGAGTTTAGCTCAGGTTTTGCAGGTGCCTGGGCTGCTGCTGCTGATTCCCTGGCCTGGCAAGCAGGGGTGAGTGTGTGCAGCAGTGGGTCATTGCCTGGGCTCCCAGCCCAGGCGTTAGTACAAATGAGACCTCTCTGCCAGGGACCTGCCTGTGAGCTACTGTCTTGGAGCACAGCATTGCCACTGCGTTGCTCGCAGTGCAGCACGGGGCAGGCAGCACTATCCTGAGCCAAGGTTCACTGCACAGGGACATGGGAAACCTTGCACAAGATCTCTTTCAGATCTCAGCTGCCTAAGCCCTCTTACGCAGAAGCTGCCACCTTCAGAGAGAAGTCACCCTGGTTTCTGTCTTCTACATGCCACTGGATCTCAGTCAAGGCCGCTGGGTATCCCTTGTTCCTACCTCTGTGAAATACACGGGGTCAGGGCAGAAGTTACGCTCTTGGTTCTGCACATCAAGACCATGCAATATGCAAGAAAGGAATGTGCCAGGCCCTATCTGTGCAATCAGAGTGAAGGAAAATGTGGATACTGGGGACATGATATGAAGCAGAGACAAATTAAAAGCTTATGTGTTCTTACTAAACTTAGCTGAAGAGGAAAGAATTGGGAACAGAGAGGTCACTTATGGACACAGAGTCCTTCACTTTGCAAACAGATAATGAGGAAAACCAAAGTCTGGGCTGGAGGAAGTAATGTATTTTTATTCTGATAGGGAATTTGTCTGAAAATCCTTCCATTTTATTTTTTACAATGACATATTTAAAGAAATAATTCCTGAAGTAAATACTTTTCTCAGTGCGTATCACCAATCAAAACAGCAACTGTTACAGTTCATTTCTCTTAAAAAGCCCCAGCTACCACTTTTGGTAGTGCTCTAGGTTAGTGATCCGGAGGTTTGAACTGAATTTCTAATCCAGCTTTTTTTTTTTTTTTTAAAAAAAGTCTGCTTTTAGATTGACATAGGGAAGTATTGACCACCTTCTCTGCTTGTGTAGAACTTCCACTAATTTTACAAGCAAAATATTTGAGAGCTGCTGGGCGCTTTTCAAGGTGGGGTTTTTCCCTAAATATATGTGCAGTCATTTCTGAGACCTGCAAAAAAAGCCTGACCCTAACACTGCCAATGCGGCTTAGTCCTGGAAGCCACTGAGGTCTACTCCGTATAATTTGGGCTGAAAATGAACTGAATGTGTGCCAGGAGGTACGAAACATAGTGTCACGCTGCTTTTGTAGTTGCCTAATTGGACAAAATAATTCTCTCTGCAGGGTGACCCACTCTTTCAGCTCCAGCAAGGAAATGCAATACAAAATGAGGAACTGGGTTTTCTGAATAAACCCATTGTCTTTTTTGCATTACCATTTAATGCTGTTATGATTATTGCATAATTACCCACTTGTTGCGAGTACTCATGTCTTTTTACATCTTTCCTGCTCGCACAGTCCTTGTAGTGTGGGACCACCCCAGAGAAATCCTTTGTCAAACATTCCTGTTCTCTGGTGATGCCAGAAGGTGTTTTGCTCTTTGGCAATCAACCTCTCCGCTAAATTTCTTAGCACTTAAGGCTTGTTTAGCTAAAGGCCTACAGAAACTTGCTCACATAGTTGGTATCACTAATGCATTGGTGACAGGCAGCAGTAAAACACTTTGATCCCAGTCCTCAGGTGCTGTAACTTGTCTGAGGTGGATGGTTGAGCTGCTTCCACCATTGATCAAGCAGTTTGTAGCAGATTATTATAATTAAGCACCTTTGAAGTGCCAAGTTATATGAAGCTCTGGTTTGGTTCAGGTTGTAGAATTCAAATGAAATGTATTAATATTCTCATTTTTATGGGATATCATGCTGTATATGGAAATGTTTTTTCTGCACATTCAGATTTCTCCTGGTGAGGCTGCTCCACTTGGGAAAAACACATGGAGGGAAGTCATCCAGAGCTGAGGACCTCTCCTTGCTCCTGATTTACTCTTAACCTTGTTTTCCAAAACAAGTGACGGGATCTGCATCTCCCAGTGGAGGTTTAGACCTACCCTTGTCGCTGAACCAGGGTGATGTGCTGCACTTTGCAAGCACAACACACAGAGAAGCTCAGCTGAACATGAGAAGAGCGCTCGCTCCTGAGCTGGGCAGCCTGAGCCTGTGCCTCCAGCACATCACCACCACCAAAGCCAGGGCATTCTTCCAGTAATCTGACCAGGAGAGTGTCATCTCAACAGTTTAATAAAGTAAAAACAATAAAAACCACTTGAAGCCATCTTTGCAATTGCATCTGCAGGGATGTACTCAGTAGTCACTATGAGCTTGGGAGGCAGCTCTGTTTAATGAATGCTTTGCTGACAGTTATTCCTGCTCGTCCTTTGTTTCCAAGAAGCATGGATACAACCCGCGCTTACCCAGCAGCCACCCCCTGCCCGCCGCAGCCCCGCCGGAGCACCCTGCCCAAACCATGGCAGCAGCGAGGAGAGCTGTCGGTGGCAGCCCGGGAAATGCTCCACGAGGACATCTGAGGCATCTGCCCCCATTTCTCACAGCCCTGTCTACAACATCAAGTAAGTGAATTTACTGTTTTATTTGCCATGCTCTAAGGGGAGCAGATGTTGGAGAAATTTTGAAAAAGAAGAGAGGATGTGGGTCTAAGCAGTGATGTCAAAAGAAGAAAACACCCCATTTTTTTTTGTTTTGTTTTAGAGCATGCAGGCACAAGAAAACCCCATTTGCATTGCAATAAGCATCTGTAAAGGTGACATTCAAATACCCATCCCTACCTTTTCTTCCCAAAAACAGTTTTCAAAAAACCAAAATCAACATACATTAAAATCTAAATAGAATTAAAATGAAGTCAGAATACCAACATCTGTAAAATGTTCTGCAGAAAAGAAAATGTTTAAAATGTTGCAGTTCAACTCTGCTAGCATTGTAATGGGGAACAGAATGGGAGAATTTCTTGACTCAAATCTTGAAGCTATGATATAAACAAGTTTCAATAAAAATAGACTGGGAAGCAGTGAGGGAGGCCTTAAGATACGCAACCCTCCCCAAAAGCCTCAGATGCTGTCTGCCTTTTTGAGGGACTGGATTTGTAAGGAGGAAAAGGTGGTTCTGAGCATGTAATGCCCACACTAGGCATGTTGCTGGGTTTTTTACTTTGGACTAGCTCTGATCTGGTCCTGTGAGCTTAATTGCCGTTAGCGGTGGGATTGTTTGATTTCACACAAGAGCAGCCAAGCCAGTATGTCCCCAGCCTGCTCTGTGATGTGAAACGCCGCATGGAACATGGCAGAGGGCAGCAGACACAGTTCCGAGGTAAGCTCCTGCTCTGAAATAAACCACTAATGTAGTCAACCCACTTTGTTAATAATTTCTCAACACAAAGTAGACCCCTTATCCGGTTATCTTTTCTGCCTGTAACTAAGAGAAGTAATTTAAAACTGTGCCATCTGCCTAAAATTGTATAAACACGAAAAGTGCTTAATATGTTTGTATAAGAAAATTCCAATATGGAGGAAGAAAGCACAGGGATCCTTGATTTCTCAATGACTATTGGAATATTTTAGTATGTAGTTACAGTACTCCTTCATGCTAGTCTAAATCATTTCTACTAACAAATCTGTGAGCTTCAGGAAGGCCACATCTAGAAAAGAATTTACATCTTCCACTAATTGCGTCATTTTGTAAAGTCTCAACAGTCTGGAAAAAATTGGCCTATAGTCTGAGTGACAGTTCGTGTTTGCAGATTTAGAGGGGATATGAAATTTTCCTATATTAAAGCTGAAGAGCAGCTCTGACAGCTGCAAATGTTCTCTGAATTAATAATATGGAGCTGGTATAAGACAATATTTAAGAAAAATCCATTTCTTTCTGCAGCATTGAAGCCCTTTGCTTATAAAATATTAAACAGGATTAAAATTGGTATGCTGCTTGAACGGGAAGAGAAAACATCAAATCCACATATGAATCCAGAAGTGAAAAGAATCATTAGTTCCAATTGTTATTAGTGATAGCTTATGATTTGGGGTAAATCAAACACCCTTGGAGTACCCACACTTGCTACTAAAATTCAAACCAGAATTTTGGCTCTGGCTTAGGAAAGAAAATCTGCTTTCTGTCTTCATCATTTAAAACTCACTGACCAATCCTTATTTGCAGAAGCTTTCTTCACTTCTGTAACTGTAGCAAACACCTCTGGAAGATTCAATAAACTTGTTATCTGCTATGTAAGCTCTCTGAATACCAACTGACTAATCCAAAGTTCTAGTTTGTCCTAACTTTACAGATACAAATCCTTCCCTGTGTCTCAGTGCTTCTTTACATCAGCTCTTAGTGACTAATAGGTTGTATAAAGTCATTACAAAAACCAGGAGACATGCCCTGGCTTTGTATATTTTTTTGTCTAGCAGGGAGAAAGGCTGGGGTAAAATTTTATCAGGAGACCTGAAAATTTAAGTTCAAGCCCACCTGGACTTCTCAGGTTGGCAGTTTATCCATTCTGTTCCCCGTTCCCACCTTCAGAAAGAGGTGAGAGAAACCTGCATCTTGTCTGTGTAAAACTCACCTGCGCACTCAACCTTCTGCAGCCCCCCTAGGCAAGCCAGTGCTTTCCCAGCCGGTGAGATGCCGTTTGCGATGGAGCAAGAGAGCCTTCAGGAGCTGCAGAGAGGTCCTATTGCCCCGAGCAGAGTGCAGAAACCCCGACAGCCTCACTGGCATTTATCTAGTGGAAGCCAGGGCAAGCGCACAGGAGAGGGTGAGACGAGGGGATGTTGCAAGCCTTGTCTGTCTGTGCAGGGTGAAAGAACTTCCCGTCAAAGTTTCAGGGAAAGTCCCAGCCCTTGTATTTACAGCTGAGGTGAAGCTGTGGTTGCATTTGTCATGCTGGCACTGACTTGCCCCTTGGCTATTGGCCAGAGCTACGGTTTGGCTGCGTTCCCCCACTCTTGGAAGACTAACCTGAGAACTGCAGAAACCAAGAATGTTGTAGAAACACAACAGCAACTATTTGCCTGGAAGGAGAGCTGCTTTTTTTTTTTTTTTTTTTTTTTTTTTTTTTTTTTTTTTTTTTTTGTGTGTGTGTGTTATGGCTCTCCTGTGCCATTCCAGCTGTGGGTAGGGACAGTAAGAATGTCACATTGGGATGAAAGGAATTTGACATGGGGATGCTTGAAAGTATCCGATCTCTGAGGTTCTCTAGATATTCTTGGCAGCTACAGTGATCCTGTGGAGCCAGAGCTTGCAATAGATACATGTTGAGAAACAGGTCTTTAAGGGATAAGCCTCTGAGAAAATGCAAAGCTCTTGATGTTACACATCTGTTTGGAATGGGACATAATTCAAACCAGATGCCTTGAGCATCAAGAAATCACTGTACTGGATCATAGTCCAGATAGGAGAAAGGGGCTAAGGGAGTCCCACTAGCACTGAGATTTTATAAGTAGTTTGAAAAATGAATTGAAGGATATTTAAATAATAAAGCACTCAAGATTTGCAAGCAATGTCTGCCAGTAAAGAGGAAGAAAGTAGAAGAAAAGTATTTTTTTACATCAGCTTGCTTTTGGAAGACTTTCTGGAAACTAACTAGGAAAACATGTTGAGAAGGAAAACACATGGAGAACATAAACCATAGAGGTAATCTCTCAATTTCTTACAGGAGCAAAGGGCAAGAAGGCGTTTGACATATCGGGGATTAAACAGTGTAGTATTTTTTTTGAGCTGACCCATCAACTAACATGCTGCCAAAACCAGTGTTACTGTCTACAGGGAGTGGAAAGGAAGAAGGTTGACTCACAGAGCTTAAAATCACATGGCTAACCCCACAGAAGATATGTGAGAAATAAATGTACAAATTCATAATAGATGGAAAAAAAGGACAAGCGCTATGCCTTTCAGAGCAAAAAAAGCTGAGAAAGAATTTGAAGCTATTTCCCAGTGGATCAGTACCTCATGAATATTAAAGACGGTAAGAAAAGGTAGAATTGTTCAACAATTCTCACATCTATGCAAGTCCTTCATATTGGAAGGCCATGCTTAAAGGAGCTGGATACCCTCGTTGTTCTGGGATGACTGGAGGAACGGACAGAGTAGTTCTTGTAGTTGTAGAAAAGATGGATGAAACCACTTAGTTGTCCGTAGATAGACCTGAAGAAAGAAACCAGGTCTGTTAGACTACCCAGGGGAGATATGGTCAGTGACAAATACCCTTCTGTCCTTTCTACATCATGAGGCTCCTGGGGGGTGTTCATGTTAGGAAAAAGAAAAGAGTAGGTTTTTTGAACTTCCATGAAACGTTTGTGAGCTGCACTGTTTTCTCGGATGTCTATTTAGGCTGCGTTTGGCACCTGAGGAAAAATGTGATAAATTTTTCATGCCTTTCAGGTTAGTAAGATTTATAAAGATGACATTTAGATCTGATGAAAAACACTGGCTTGGAGCAGCCGTGGAAAGAAACTGCTTCTGGGCTGAAGCTGGACAAACAACACTGTAAATGCCATGTAAAGCAAATAATAACATACTTGAAAAAAAGTTAGCACAAACCCCAGGAAAAAACACAAGAAAATATTCAGCCATTTATGTTCTCCAACAATATTTGGGTGTTGAATTGTAAAGAGAAACATGCACCTATGGTAGCTCCTTGGAGAGTGCCGTCTTGATGATCTCGGATGTAATTATTGAAAAAAATGGGAAATAGAAGGAAATAATTAGACCTTTCAGACCTGAGAGTAAATCATCCATGGAGGATTTCTGGGCCTATGTTGATGTAGTCCTTTTAAACAGTGTGGAAATAACAGATTATCACAGTAGTTTATGAGTTAACAAAACTTAGGTATGAATATACTCAGGCCAAAAAAAAAAAAAAAAAGCTTTAATCTTAGTCATGGAAATAAACAAACCCATACATTTTTATTTACTGAAGGCCAGTGCTATTTGAAACTGATTATAAATCATAAGGAATTACCAAACAGAGCCTGGCCAATGGTTATTTTTCATTATTTTTCAGTTATGCCGTGTGACTTGCAGCTTCAATATAACCTTGAAATTGCAAGCAGGATTTCCAGAGAATTTGACAATGGGACCAAATCCAGAGAGATAGTTGTACATCACTGTTATTGCAACAATAGTTACTGAAATTGAGATGCTTCAGAAAACGACTTGTTTCATGAATGCAAGATTAAATTTAGCCTGAAAACGTGACAGTGTTGAGCTTGACAGTGCTACTGGGAAAGACCTTTCAAAGTCTATGTGCAGATAATTTCAGGATTCAGATGTATAAGGAAAAGGCCAGGGACACCTTGTACATGAGTCTCAGATGAGCAGTTGTGTTTAGAAAGGGGATAAGGCGCATCCTATGTAGTGTGGCCATGGTAAAGGCTGTATCTAGTGAAAGAGTTTACAGAAAAACAGGAAAAATACTGATTTGTGAGAGGATGTGCTTATTTGCGTTTCCTGTGTGTTTTGTTCCAAACCATTATTCTCCTTTTCCTGAGATAGCCTTACTATCTGTTACTATTTGCCCCTGATGAGAAGACTCCAGAAAACCATAGTGTGTGTCAAATTTATTTTTTGTTGACCTAGCATACCTGACAATAGGCAACCGTTCAGCAAACACAAGCCTCAGCAGGGAATTATGCTTTCAGAGAGGTTTTGTCCAGTCCCTCTTGCTCAGTCCAATAAAGCAATAGAAAAAGGAATCAAGATACCTTGCAGAAGTACAGAGGCCGGTGGATTGCACCGCGTGGGTGTCCTCTGGGGCCCTGGGAGCTGGTCTGAAGCTGAGGCGGGAAAACCTGCCGCAGCATGGAAGGAGGCCGGGGCAAGGGTGTCGGAGCAGTCGCAGGGGCAGGCGGGGCTGCTCCTGGCTCACCCTTCAGGCGAGGGCGCTGCCCTGGCCAGGCTCGGGAGGTTAGCGCGGGCCTGCTTCTGGCTGGGCTGGAGTCCAGGTCCTCCTGGCCCTGGAGGAGGAAGGGCAGGGGATGCCAGTCTGCAACACAGCTGGGTCCAAACCTCCCCGCTCCAGGCCCTGCGGGCACTCTCCCGGAGCAGTCAGTCTGGTGTGAGGAATACCAACGGGCACTGTCCTCCATCACTGCCAAGGGCTTTGCTGCCACTGCAACCCTCTACCTTCCCCTGCAGAAATCTGCCTTCAGGAGACTTCCCTGGGCTGCTGGTCTTCTCCCAGGCCGTCCATCAGACCTGAGGTGGGAAGCGACCAGGACCCCTGCAGCCACCAAGAGGCAGGAGCTCCTTGACACCCCTCCTGCACAGCCTCCACCTCCATGTGCAGGTGGCAGCTCCCTGCGGTTCCTCCTCTGGCTCCCCGCGTGCTTCTCACAGCTTCTGGCTCCACTTCTCCCCTCACCTCTCCAGTTTTGCCTCACCCATCCAAAGCCCCAGTAAATCACAGGCCCTGCTTGCTGACATCCTCCCGGCTCTGGCCACTCTGTCCATCTCTGCCACCAGAAGGACAGAGCACGAGAGAAGGGACGCCGGGACCGCAGGGCTTGCCTCCACTCCTGGGCGGCCAAGCAGGGCACCCTGCCTGGGGCAGCCCCCAGCAGCCTGTTGGGAGAAGTGTGCTGCGCTCTCTGTCCCTTGCTGGGGCCCTTGTGATACATTTTTCAGCTCTCAACCCTCACACTTCACCCTTCCTTCCCCCCCATTTGTTGTCTCCTATCATCACTTGCCCGCGCTCCTTTTTTTTAGGAATTAAAAAAAGAGCAGTGGTGTTACAAAGCTGCATGTTGTTTGTAGGAGGTTGTTTCCCCAGGCTCAGAGAGACTGTGGAAGAAGAGATGACAACATTCTAA
>KL286887.1:0-11522 GCA_000699545.1 Podiceps cristatus | reverse complement strand
GGAAAGAGAAGAAAAGTGGCACAGAACCTGTCACTTTGTGCTGCAAAATCTCCATCAGGCAGCAAACACCCACTGAGACCAGGGAGTCCCAGGACACACAAGGAAGATCACTGCCCCTGGGAGAAGCCGTCCTGGTCCCTAGGGCAGCCAGCATGCCCACAGGGACACTGCCGGGCACCTCAAAGACCGATGGAAATTTAGTGATAAATGCAATCTCAAGGTTGGTGATAAACATTTGTAACTTTCTCTTATATCACTGTTTGAAATATACTTGTTTTTATCTTTTCCTTGGCAGGGAAGGTATAGTCTTGGGATTGTGCCTTAAAGTTTTAGCATCTGAAACAAAAGTTCTGGCTATAGCATTGTAAACCCTTTCTTTGTTATGTGCAGCCTTCACAGATTGGAGAACAAAATAAACCAAATCTTGTGCTAGGTGCTTATTCTGAGGTCTAAAATTGCAAAGGTATTCAGAATGGAAGTCAACACATCTTTCAGGATTTATACATTAGAGAGATCACAAAATGCCATCAAGCACACTAGTTAACCCAAATGTAAATGGAATAGGACGGATTTCTGCTTGAAAGCAAGGCATGCAGTAGCATGATTTAAAAATAGGCTTTGTCCTCTATACTCTGCCCCCTATAATGGCCTTGCTGCACAAAGCATAGTTTGTTGGGAGTGAAGAATTGGGTTCTTAGTGTTTAGGGATAGCTGGCTTGACATCAGCTTTCCCAGAAACAGTAAACACATGATTTTTGTATGCTTCACTGTGGGGGTTCCATACAATGGCATCATCACGGACTGGAAATCATTCAGAGTAACTTCATGCTCCTTTGCCCTGAAGCTATTCTATGAAACTTGATTTCAAAAAAAGGAAAAAAGAAAAGTGTTTAGGAGGCAAATTAGATTGTATTTCCTTTTAAATTAGATCGTATTTCTCTTTCAAATAAAGTCAACAAACTTTCTTGTACTTTCCTTCACAGTATTTCATGTTATGGTTCACTTTCTTCATGTGCTCAGGCTGAAGATGTCGACTGTAAATGGAGTATACAGACCATTGCTGAGCATTATCTCTAGAACTTTTGACAGCTTTAGTTTTCTTTCTTGTACAGTGATTTATCACAGTAAGACTGTGAGGGAAACACTGGACATGTGAGCAGGTGAGCAGCACAGGTGACTTGAAGTTGCAGACCAAGATAAACAGCATTTCATAAGGTGCTCAGCAAGTGAAAATGCACGCCAAAAATATATGTACAGAGATGAGCCGTGGTGTCATCAAATGTTCAAAGCTAGGGAACAGGCAAGCTTTTGGATGAGACAGCCATTTCTAGCTTCTTCCTTCCTATGTAAATCACTGACCTCATCCAGCCTGTCCACATAACCAAAACATGCTTCTTTTTGATCATCTTCTGAGAAAGTGTTTGAGAAGTGAAAAGAGTAAGAAGGGAATAATTTTTCTTGTCAGAACTGACTGTCACACGGGAGGCTTAAAGTTGGTAATGACAAGCATTTTTCCATTCGCTGTTTCCAGCTTGGTCAAGGCTCTCTTAGATTCCTGCCTATAACGTTAATATCTGCAAAGGAACTACATTCACATATCTATGAGTGAGATGTCTCAGGTTTTCATTGTGTCTCATTAGTCTTCAACACACATGAGAAGATCAGTAAAGATGATCCTAGAGGGACCTCTTAGTTATAATAGTGTCAGAAGGAGATGAGAAAATGCAACTGTATGAGCTATTTCATTTTTAGTGTTATTTTCTATTTTTTTTTTTAGCTACCTGTCATTTTGGCTTTTTAGTGAGGATTAAAGGCATTGAAGACACATGCAGCTAAAATACCCTGTTTTGTATGCTAAATAACGATAATTTTGTTCAGGTGGTGTTTGTTGTCTATTCACAGAGTGACACTTCTATTTCTGAGATGATAATATCATTTGGTATCAGCCTTCCTTGCTGTTTCAGCAGGTAAAGCTACCCTGTGACCAGACATAGCTCTTGTGCAAGCATTTGTGAAGGCTACTCTGGGTTCCTGATGCATTCAAGCTTGTTGCTTCGTTTCTAATTAGTCTTTCCTTAAATTACAACAAACATGACATTATTGCTCACGATTTCTGGGAACATAGTCTGCTGATGACAGTGCCTACCAGGAGGCCAAAACAGCCTCTGACATCTTAGATATAGTTATTGTCTGATGTGGAGCAATACGCAGGATTTTAACTTCCTAGCACTTCACAGCTAAACTGTACTGTGATTTTTTGTGAGACTTCAAAACACATTGAAATGTTTCAGTCAATGGCCCAAAGCAAAGCCTAGATTCTGAGCTTCTGACTGAGATTCTGAGCTTCTGACTGATCCTTTCTGGAGTTGGAAGGGTGTACTTTTGCGGGGGATGCGGGGAGGTATGCATGTTGCGCAAATGTGATGGTGTTATTCTGGGAGTGCTTTATTTCCGTAGACTGACCTCAACAACTAGAGACACCATACTTTAAACTTCACAGGAATGGGTGCCATGTTTTAGGTTGTGTGTTCATGTCTAATAAAATTTCAAAATGGAGCTAGGAAAAAAAAGGCTATTTTAAGAAATATTTATTTATAAACCATCATGCCTTTGATCTGAAATCTGCCTAGGTTACTTTGAATAGATCCTCATGGTCTAAAAGCCATGTGTGTCCAATAAGTCATTCCACTACATCTAGTACTTTCTCTTAGAAGTTTATTAACCAGTATCTGTAAGTCAGGGGTGATGTTTTTTCTCCTGCTTGGTACTTCTAACTGGACTTGCTTCCATTTCATGAGGCTGAACTGTCATATTTAGGAGAGGTTAGCAAGAGGTATTTGATGTATTCTGGAAAGCTAAATATCTCTTCTGGATATTTATATACCTGCAAAATGTAGAGCTTTTAACTGAAACTAATTTTTAAATTTCACTTAAAAAAAAAAAAAAAGAAGCCAACCTTTTTCCCCCCTACATTTGGGATGCAACCATATTCTGAAATTTAGAATTGCTTGAGAGAGAAAATAAGCTTTTGAATTTCTTCTGCCCATAACAATACCAGACTGTTTCATCCTATTTATGTAGTGTCTTTAGAGCTATAGTTGAGTTAATCAAAAAGTGAGATGCAAGGTGAAATATTAACCCTATTAATAACAGCATATAAAATGTAGAGAGATCAGCCAGTCAATTTGCTGGACCTGGAGAGTGTACAAAAGCCTCGAATGCATTTTGAGCACCTCGTTCCAGCAGCTAGGTAATCACACCACTGGCATAGGCAGACTTTTTGTTGAGTTCAGTTGCTGACAAAATCACCCCTACTGCCAGAACACTCAAAGATACAACCAAGTCACAGCAGCGTAAGGAATTACTATATATCAGTTGAGCCCTACTGTCTCTTCATGTCCACGCTCTTCACTTATTCCAGTGAAAACTACCATGTTAGTTTAAATCGCTTCCTCTGAGCTCTGCAGGGCCTCAGTCCCCCATTAAGCTAGCTGTGGCTGCATGTGCATGGTGTTTGTGTCCTGCTTTAAATTTTCCCAACAACTTGTAAAAATAAATTTTCCAGACACAGGCTTCTTAATAGATATTTCTCAGTATCATCCAGCACAGGAAGAGCTTGAAAAGCATATTTTTTTTTTTCTAGGCTAGTTAGAATATATTTTTGTTTCCCTCCTTTTTTGTTTTCCTTTTGAAAACAGGATGTTCATTATCATGCAAGCAATAACCAGCAGACACAGACAGAAATAAAGTTTTAGCCTAGGAGAAATTATTTTGATACCTTTGTAGCTATGCACCTTAAGAAGGCTAGAACTTCTTGTCCAATGATACATTTGTGATATTACAATTAATCAGAGAAAAAGGATTTGTGTTGCATTGTAACAGAGAGCAGTAAGATAAAGATGAATAGGCTACTTAAGTGAGTAAATGACTTCTGGTGCCAGCCTGGCAATGACAGAGAGGACTTGAATGTCTGTAGTGTTGTCAGGTCTCTGAGACTCCTCAGTAGTTTTATTTAGGGGTTTTGAGTGCTTACGATATCACTGGCCATCATTGCTCTGCTTGGCCACCAAGCAGAAGACAGAAGAGGAAGTTGTTTGAAACAATGCAAGGTGCTGCTTTCACTGGTTAAGATAGTTGTCCAGAAGGCTACTCTCATTTACTTAGCAGAACTTGAGTGGTGTGGCTCCAATTAATGAAAGGAAGGTCATAAATCAGTTCTTTAAGGAAACCAGCTTGCACTTGCCAATGCTATGTGGAGAGTGGGTTGTGTAAACGACAGCTTTAGCCAGTGCTGCTGCTGTCACCTGGAGAGCAAGTGCAAAGCTGGTATTGATCCAAGGGGAGGGCAGATCCTGGTAAGTATCCCGCCATCCCTCTCCTCTCTCTAAGCCCAGAGCTAGGACCTTGGCTGGCTGAAAGGCTGGTGCTCAGCTGTCTTCCTTTTTTTTTTTTTTTTTTTTTTGAGAGAGAGTAATAACACCTAACCCACTGGAAAGGATGAGTTTGCATTCTTCAGAAATGATTGTGAGCTGTTATTAAATAACATAATTCTTCCAAAAGGTCTTGCTTTTGTTCTTGGCAGGACAACAAATGTTCTATCCTCAAAGTCTCTTCCCTTCACACTTTCCTCTTACTGGCCTCACAGCTCTGACCGTGTTCCCTATGCTCCTCTTCTCTTTCTTCTAGCTTCTCTGTTTCTTCTTTCAACTTTTTTTTAGAGTATGCTTTTTACTAGCAGTGAGCTTTTCTCTGGTTTCTTACTCAAACAGTATCCCAGACACATTAAGATTATTTTTTGGGAGGGTAGTGTTTGCAGCTAACTCAATGAAGAGGGAATGAGATGTCTTCCAGAAAAAGTGAAGATGCAGACTTTCAAGTTTCACAAGTAGTACTTCACAGGCAAATATGCTCTGAAAATATGCTGACAGCAGCCCTGACTGCATACGAAAAAGAGAACAATTTCTACCCAGTTCTATTTGGCCTTCTGTCCTCCAGCCCCCCAGTCCACCTTGTTATTTAGAAAAATCAAACGCAAACAGACAGAAGGTTCAGGTAGACTGTATAAGATGCTAGTAATGGAACTGGAAACACTGGCATGTATTACAGTAAAGCTATTGTCATCTTGACCATTCTGATCTACATCCTGTTATTTTTATGAGAAATCATTTAAATGTGTGCATAAACCTCAGAGGAGTACTCCATGTTTTGCATTTTTTTTAAGAATGTCAGGAAGTTACAATAAATATCTCCATGAAATTTGCTTAATAAGAATTTTCAGAAGCATTTGTCATATTTTTGCTAGCAAAGTCAACTGAAAGACTAATTTTAGCAATGTGAAAAGCTGCTTCTATTGTGACATAAATTATGGCCTAAGGGACAGAGCTACCCCCTCTAGAAATTAATACTTACAAAACCCACATTTCTGTCAACAATCTGATGGCAATGCCATGGGAAGCCACTAATGGGAAAACACAGCTGTCAGAATAAAAAGTGTTAATCTTCTCTAAACCAAGGAGGCTTTATTTAATCTTCCAAGCAATAGGCACAACTGAACTGTCTCTCTGAAATCTCTGTCTCCTGAAGATAGTATGCTTGGTTTAGTACTAATTCATACTTCAACTTCTGTCTCATGCACTTGGTATTTTTTGTCATCTTGTAGACCATATGCTCCTGGGAATAACAACTTTCTTAATGTGTTTTTGTGTTGCATCCACAATTACAACTAAACTTCATGGGTACAAAATACACCAAACAAAACATACCATGCAATTTATGTTGGCTAAAAACCAAACCTTACATATCAATCCAAGAATTAATTAAGGTATCAGCAGTCTAATCAGAGCTATTATTAGTCCCATTTGGATAAAAACAACACTCCAAATTTTCCAATTATTATAGCTCACTCCCAGTCATGATGCAATTGAAACTTGTACACACCAATTTGTTCATCTCTACCCCTTTCTCCAGTGTTATGCTCACCCTTCCGTTGGTCTTTAAGAAGCAGGGGAGAGGGTTACGGAGAGTTGTTAGTGTCTCAAGTTCTTTGCTGGTAGAAGTATGGTGTTGCTGAGGATTTCTTCCACCTTACTCCAGGATCTGCTTGGGGCTAATTTTATATGTTTCTTGGCACGTACTGCACGTTCCTCTTTCTTCATTGGTCCACAATTCCACTGTATATCTGAATATACTATATATAGTGTATTTTAATTACGTATGTCGAATATTTGTTCTTTGTTCCCTTTGTTATCTCTAAAGCCATTTTTACTGGCCTCCCAAGGGCTTAATGACCAGTAATTGATCATTAGTGATTTGTTTATAGCCCAGGAGCCTCTGGTTTCATCCTGTCTCCACACTTACAAAACTTCTGCTATAATTTATTACATGTATAATCCTCTACTCTAGTTTTATTCTAGGTCGTAGCTGCCTCTACACAAAATACCTACTGTTCCTCTACTATCTACTGTATACAGAAATCTCAAAAGTATTATAACAATAGGTGTTATAACACACAATCCTACAAAGCTAAGCTAAAATTGAAACAAATTAAGTAATATTCACCTGGCAGGTAAATAATTGCTGTTACAGCTTAGATAGCTAGCACAAAGCTCCAGGCAGACCAAGACAATCCAAGCAAAACCATCCTGGCATGTGCTAGCTCCAAGGCTTTGCGGACCTGATACAAAGGTTGTGGACTCCTGCTAGCAATGGCAATGCCACACTTGCTGGGCGGTAGTGCTCTGCCCCTTGGAGCCTCGTTTCTTAGCTAGGCAGCAAAGATGACTTGGCCAAGGGTGTCATCAGCCTTATGAGGTGAGGCGCAAAGGAGAGGACCTCTGGTGTTCCCAGTCAGGTGAGGAGATGGGTTCCTATATTCTGGATTAGTTTGTGTTGTCTAAGAACAGATAGCTCTGGTTCTTCAGTCGTACAGCACACTGCAGTCAACCAAGCCATGTTCTGACAAGATGGCAATATAAAATCTAGGTAGAAAGGAAATGTTAAAAAGAACTTGCATAATATTACCTTCATTTTCAAGCCTAAGTCCGACTGAGATCCGTGGCTTATCTCTTCTGAGGAGCCTGATGTGACTGATGCATAAAAGGAGTGAATATAGATGTTGTAGGAATGAGGGCACATGAGGTTTTCTAACCACCTGCTTTATGGGAGAACATTTCTTCCAGGCTGGAGCTTTGTGTCCCAGTTTGGCCTCAGGCTGGTTCAGTGCTTGCCCCAGGAGTGAGAAGGTCAAGTTTCAAATGAGGAAGAGGGAACATGCTGCGGTGGACCACAAACCATTCTCCTCTGTCAACACTGACTTTTCACTGGCTCCTGTCCAGAAGCATTGTTTAAATCAAACACAAAAGAAAGCAAAGTTAAGTACAGCACTGGGTTTTTAATTGCTTCCAAAAGTTCTTATTCCTTCCCAGAGTTTGTGCCGTCTTAAATGCAGCTTCCTTTTCGAGGGTTTCAGTGAGAGCAGGGGCAGACGAGACAGAGGCAGGAGTGTTGCCGGGACGCAGGATGCGTTTGTTCATCCCCTGGTTGTCGGGATGTGGGGATGTGTGCTGGGTGGGGGAACCGGCTGCCAAACTTTGCAGTGAAAACCCTGCCCTTTGCTATGGTGCTGAGAGCTAAGAGCACTGTCAGGGAATGCTCAGGCGGGTTTCTTCCCTCTGGATGCATATTGTGGCCTTTCCTGCAGCATACAATAGCACTGCACAGTAAAACTGGTGTAATAAATGACATGAATCATAAAACATCTGCCAGTAAGGAAAGTAACTGTCCCAGATAAATGTTGCAGGCGTAGTGGAAACTCCTGCTGGTTTATTATAGCCACTTTATAGGATTTATTTCTGTTTCTTCTGACACCGAGAAAAATGAAATTCTCAAAACATCTCTAAAACAGAAGAAAACCATTAAATATTAAATTACTTCTACTGTGATGGTTAATGTAAGTTTCTCGCATCAAGAAGAGAGGTTGGATTTAATTAGTTTCTTAAATTCCATCTCAAATCATCAGAACTGCATAAACTGAGTATTTTTTTTTGTACTAAATAGAAGAATATGCAGTTCCCATGTAGATTTTTTATGTTCTGTTTCCCACATAAAATGAGCTTTGCTTATGAGATCTGGGACTATAAAATTATCAGGGAAAAAAGAATTAAATGAATAAGACAATACACAATTCTTTAAAAAATGACAAAAGGCCTGGTACTCCAATCCTTTACAAGTCATGTGGTCTCTTGCCTTGTAACTTCCTGATAGCCACAAAAAAATACTGTTTTAGTCTTGTAGAATGTAATTTCTGTCTTGAATTGGCAAATCTGTGGTTATTTGAAATTAAATATGTAACTTTTTTAAAAAAAAACCTGATGTATTATTATATTTTAGTTCTATACTTGGGTGTACATGTAACTGATGCCCACTTATGTCATGTTGATATGGAATTGTATTATGTGGACTTGTTTCACAATTGCCACTAAGAAATAATGTTGAAAGATCTTTTTCTCTAAAGGATTTTTTCCTACCTGTTTTAGCAGTAATTGGGGGGGGTGGGGGGTGGGGGGGGAAAGGGGGGGGGGGGGGGAAAGGGTAGAAAGTTAAATAATCCAAACAGAAATTATCCAGTTACAGTAACAAAGGTTCAATAGGGAGATGGGTGTTGAATGTGTGATCTTCACAAAAAGTTCTTTATGTTGATCATCACAAAAAATATGCATTTGAAGTTTCCTCAGATATAGGACACAGAAGAGAGAGACCTTTTAAGAGACAGTGATTGAATTGGGGATAAGAAAAGCATTGTATGATATATTATTAAATAATTAATTTTGCAATGATCCATTATAAACTCAGAAGTGTATATGTGAATAATTGCAAATAGATGCACAAAAGAGAGATGAATGGTATATTAGTCATTTTATTGTAACTGTGGCACCTGAAGCCTATTTTATGATATATATTTAGATATATACAGAGAACAAAACAGAGAACAGAGAGCAAAGAACAAAAATCTCAATCATCTCCCTAAAAAGTTTGCAAATTGGTCATTAAAACATATTTAACCGGAGTGGGACATTATGTCATACAAAATATACTGCTTACTGGGAGAACGCATGCCAGATTGACTGGGTCTCTCACTCTCTCCAGAATTATTGTTCTATTGTAAACAGGGAGAAAACAAATATAGACATATAGACCGGCAGTGGAACTTCAGGTGGGCAAGATAGCAGAGCCACCAAAGTAAAAACAATAGTGTCTTCAAAAGAAAGCACATAGTGAACATAAATGCAAATATAAATACAAAGGAGGCAATGTGGAGAGTCCATGAAACTAGTGTGTGGTCCTGCAGACCCACTGAAGAACATATTATTAAACACATGTTGAGAAAGTTTGCATAGGTTTAAGTAACACTATGTTAAATTTATAGTAGGAAAGCCAAGAAATGTCAGAAGAGATATTTGCTATAAAGACAGAAAAAAATGCACCACACGGCAGAATTTTCTTTCTTTACAAAGGTTTTGTGCTGCTAATATTTCATGTTGTCGATAACTCTACTATTAAACACTTCCAGAAAAACTCTTCAAAAGGGAGCCATCAGTGCTGGATCACTTGGGAAAACGGGATGAAGTACTTGGAAAACCATGTGAAAAAAGTGAAGAAACACTTGAAAGATCACCTTGGTCTTAGTCTTCTTTAGCTGAAAAGCATTGTGGAAGCCTGCTATGGTCTGAGTGTATCGCACTCTTTGTAAGAGCTTATTCTTTTCCTGGGAACCAAGACAGACCACCTCGGAGCAAAGGAAATATCTAAACCAACAGCCATGGTGCTTTGAAAGCCTCATGCAGTGTTTTCAAGATGTGACAAATACTTGACCACAATCAAGCCAAACAGTTAAACCTGATCAATAAATGTTTTTGATATCTCTTTCATAGTTGAATAAATGTGTTGGTAATAAACACTTTTTCTTTGTATCATCTATGCAATTTCTTGCAGAAAGTCTTTAAGCACCGATACTTCAGTATAACTTAGCAAAATACTTTCAGTCTGGCCTTATATTGCTCTAGGAGCCTAGTCGTACTCACTAGCATAGTATGTGGGAAGACCTCATTTTCTTCTCAGAAAGAGGCCTTGTGAGAGGTTAGATGTGCAATCCAACACAATATACATTTCAGGATCAAGAAACACTCTAAATGAAAAGATAATTTGCATTTTCCATGACAAATAGGAACCAAACTTTTTGTCTCCCAGTGTTTTAATTGTACCTGTTAACTTTGATGACTTGATGGTAGTGACGCCAGTACTTAATACTTTGGTAAATGTTGGTATCATTAAAATTAGATTAATCAGTAACCTTCTCTCCTTCATTTGTGCCTTGTAATATTCTAAAAATCACTGTGTAAGAATTGTCTTTAATTGTAATTACATGTATATGATATAGTAACATTAATACTGTACTGGTGGACTACTCATTTTTAATTTTGGCCAAGGATGCAAATTGCCTAGACGCCTAGGTATTCTCTCATGAAAATTCCCATCAACTACTCTGTGTAAATTTGGAAACGCTAATTTATGTATCCCCTCATCACCCCCTCATTTTCCCCATGAGTTACTTGAGGTTTTTTGTGTGCTCATAGGTGTAAGTAGGGCTCTGAGATCTAGCTCAAGGTAATTGTATTATCCCAGATTTAAACAGGCAGGTTAATATTACTCAGGAGATGGTTTCACACAAACAGATAAAATCCTACAGGATTTTACTGGGTCTCTGCTAGCAATCCAAATAAGGATAAAGGATATATTCTTAATTCATACAGCTGTGTGAACAATTGAAATCGATTGGAGCTGTTGTTGAGCTCACTTGGATCCCTAGTCACACAGATATTTTTGGAAACGATTACACAGCCAAAGTAGCAAAGAAAGCATTAAGAAGGATTACGCTGATATTCTAGTTTCACTGTCTAGGGGTGAAACCACATCTCTTATCTACTCAAAAGCAATAAAACCTGACCTTTTTTGGGGGGGTGGGGAGGGGCGGGGGGAAAGTGAAAAGAAGAATATAGAAAAGATTTCTTTGTATAACACATTTAGGTGCAACCCCGAGATTTGGCATGAAAAAAATAAGTAGAAAGACTCATGACTAATTCATTAGGAAAAAAGACTAGACATTTATTTTAGGAGGCTGGCCAATTGCTCACTCAGTTTTAAAATGCAGATGATTTCCTATTTGCTTATGCTACCCCATTATGCCTCCTGGAACTCTGGTTGAAGGCTGCTGTTCATTCTCCCGTTTGCCCTGTCCCACAGCCTCCTGTACTTGATGCTGTTATTAAGCCTTCTCTTTACTACTGCCTTGGTAGTGCTGCTTGTGGCAATAGTAAGCAGGTTTGGAAGTGCTTTTGCAAGGAGTACAAAGATTTGAAAACACCCCATATCTTAAGATAAAGCCCACATCAAATTAAGACTATTTCAAGTTTCAGTAATCTATTTAAAACGCCACTCTGATGGCTTAAGAGACTCTTATTACCTAC
>JMFS01126979.1:0-10657 GCA_000699545.1 Podiceps cristatus | reverse complement strand
GAACAAGGAACCCGAACCTGAAAGGAAAGGGGAAGGCACGAGGGCAATGGCCGACCCTCACTCACACCGGCCATGCCGTCTATGGTATGGAATACTCCCTTTGGCCAGTTTAGATCAACTGTTCTGGCTGTGCCCTCCCAGTGTTTGAAATTGCACATCAGCAAAGCTTGGGAAACTGCAAGATGTCCTTGATCGTTTGGCAGCAGCGAACAACAGAAACGTGCTGTCCCCATGTTTCACATACCAACTCCAAAACACAGGAGCTGCTGAAGACAAAAACTAGCTCCATCCCAGCTGAAACCAGGACAGGGTAAGAGGGAAGTGTGTTCTTTGCAAGCGCCTGTAGCATGGAGGTGGCTTCCCAGTATGTTTCTTGGATTGTTTAGAAGACATTTCTAAGAAAATCCATTGCTTCTCAGATTTTGTGTGGAGCAGTCTAAACCGCTTTAACCTGAGGCTCCCTAAGCATAACTGGTAGCTGTGGTCTCAACTCAGGTATGGTTATAAAGCTGCGAGAGCAAAGCAAGGCATCTGGCACTGGCAGCTGCTCGGAGCACAGGCCGGGGCTTTGCCGTGCCTGCTGTTGTGGCTAGCCAAGAGCTGCTGTGGCTGCTGGGAGCGCCTGCATTGCTCCTTCTGTGGATTGTCCGCCCCAGGGACTGGGGAAACTGCTTTTCCTACAAGCCTATCCTCAAATCAAGCCAGGATCCAACTTCAGTGCTGCTCTAGCACACTGGGAGGGGGGTCCTACAGCCCTGAAAAGGCAGGGGCTAGAAATAGGAGTTTAGGGTTAGTAGCTGGTCAAGAAAGCCTCGAATTCACAGAGCGCAGCCAGTGGAGAATGTACCTGAATGCCGTGTTGAAGAAATGCCTCTTTGCTCACTGCCCTGTCTTGTGTTGCTGGACTGGTGTCCTGTATAACTCCTCAGAGCAGGAATCCCTCTCTCCATGTAAGCGGAGTTACCAGGAGGAGGGGCTGTATATTAAAGAGCCGCAGTAGCTTGGTCAGGCACAGAGAGCGCAGAAAGAGATTCAAACCGATGCCTACGTGCTGTAGTGGTACATCGCAGTCGAGGACCTCTCACGATCCTCGGGCTGGCCACCTGACTGGTACATGCAGGGAGCCTTCCTCCTTGCCCGAGACGGTGCCTGCCTCACCACGGGCCATGTTCCCACGCTGGAGGCTGCATCGCTTACAGTCCTCGCAGGGACCTTGCTTACTGAAAAGGTTCCCAATGCCACCCTTCCCTCATTTCTGTCTTTGCCATAGACTCAATACATGATGGCATGTTATATATGCTATGTTATATGCATATAAATGTTATAGATGTGATACGGTTCTACACAGTCTATATTGGGTATAGCAAGTTACACAGCCTTTTTTTTTTCTTCACAGATTTTGTTCACTATACAAAATGTCTCAAGCAGGGAGTGTTTACTACTGCTAATTTGAACTGGTTGTTTGTTTACTTCTGTTTTACTGGATGACTTTATAAAAATGAGAAAGTTCCCAGAAAATATATAATAATAATTTTATAGTTAAGTCAAGCTTTTTAATTACCAAAAAAAAAAAAAAAAAAAAAAAAGTCTTTCTTTCTTAGATCAAGTAAGAAAAGTGGGATGTATTTTCATTTCTTTGTTCAGCTGGAGCCACAGTGATCATGCCCCGTCCAGAGGCAAGGGGAACGTGATCCTGCTCCGACATGAGATTTACATAATTCTTGTTCTTGCCAAGGGCAGGCAGGTGCTTTCTCACTGCTTGTTTGCACTTCCACCTCGCTTTGGGTAGGAGTTCTGGCCGCTGGCCAGCTGTCTGGTTCCAGGCTGTTTGGCTGAGTTTGCTGGTCTGGGGACAGGCTACGCTGCTGCTGATAAACTCTGAGTAATAACAAAACACAGTCAGAACCACTGGGGTTAAGAGTAGGTAAGACCCTGAGAGACGCAGAAGCAACCGAGCAGGCTATTCCCTGACTTGGTCTAACAGTTACCTAATGCAGTCTTCCTCAGCTGCTGACCTTGGCAGCCTACCCCACTTTTTTGCTGGTTTTCCACAACAGGAGTAATTCCTGGAGCAGGGAGCGGAGTCCAGCGCTCACCACTCTGCCGTCACTGCTTCAGCCGCCAGCTGCACAGTGAGGCTTTCGGGAGCAGTTGTTCCTACTCCGTGGTGTAGATCACCTGAGATGCCAGAGCCGTAGCCCAGAGATGCCCCTGCCAGCCTCTCATTATGAAAGCAGGTGTCTGTGGATGATCTTTGTAAAGAAAAAGTTACCACAGTATATTACTCTGTTTTCTTAGGAGGAGTGACTAATTTACAGTGCCTGAACAATGCAGTCCTTACTCTGGAAAAGTGCTTGTTAGATTTAATGGGTTACTTTACATAGGTATTTGCAGATAATGCAAAAACTTCTCAGCAAGGCTGAGCTCACTAGCACTAACCCCAGTCTGAAAGAAGAAGATTTATCCTTCGGGCACTATCTGTAGGGAGCCAGCCCATGCGGTCCTTGTGCCTTTCTGTCCCAGCAGCCCTGATGACGACGCATCCACCACTACCTCATTTAGTTCCTGCCCTGCAGCAGCCTGTACCAGGAATTTATCGTGAGCTAGCATATATGAAGCAGCCTTTGCCCCCAACAAATACAACTAGAGTTCTACAAAGTTTTGAGTTTGGTAGCTTCCGGCCTTATTCCAAATGTTTATGGCTGGCCGATTCCAATAGATCTGATGTGCATTCCCCATTTCATTTTCCTGTCGTTTCAGGTTAGAACCTTCCCCCTTGGCAGCATGTCAGGGAAACCTTCCCCCGAGGTGAGGCAGGGATGTAAGGGGCAGAAGACACCCTCACTGTAATAATAAAAAAGGAGATGAGGGGACATATTTCTGATGCATTTTACAATAAATGCTGTAATATGTTATCAAAGAAATAATTTGCTATCAAATAAACAACCTTTTCAACAATATAACTAGAACTTCTAAGCATGGGAAACTGAGATGGGGGCTTAGATGAGAGGAACATCATTTGCTGTAAATACTTTATCATGGCCGTATCTGTGAGCCTCAAACCTCATAGATGCTGTTACAAGAATGCAAAATGTATTCTTCTGCATCATTATAGCAATGATTGTGTGTAGCTTTTGCTTACCTGCTTTTGTGGATAGGTATATTTTTGGGAAGGTACTACATCCCTCTAACCGCAAGAACCCCCAAACCAGCATTGACCGTGTTCTGCGCTCACCTGGCGAGAACCTGCGCAAGAGGCAGCGACAGCAACCGCTGTGAGGCTGCGAGCACGACTCTGATGAGCCACATAGGCTCAGGGAACCGTGGGGTCACCAGCTCAGAGCTTTGAACTGCAGTGATGTCCCGGCACGCAGCTGCACATAAATGCTGCATGTACAGCTGTAGAACAGACTTCTGCGTATGCCATGGCTAGAAGCTGACCCGCCGAGAGAAGGAGGAGAGAAAAATAAAGCTCCGAATTTAGTTAAATTGGCAATACCCACCTGCCGGCTGGAGCCCAGCAAGGGTCTTACACGAAGTCTCTTTCCCATTCCCTGATTACAGCGTGGCCGTGGGGCTGCACCGTGCGTTGTGCGGCTGGCTGGGCCACACTGGACAAGTGAGCTGGAGGTGACGTTATTCTACACGTTATTCTACAGGTTAAGAAGCGCTATTGGAGCGTAGCGTATCGCAGTGTGCGTCAGCAGGCACAGAGCGGAGGTGACAACTGGCGCATGTGTCCCCTCTGTGCTGGGGTGGCTCAGGGTGCTGACAGACCGGGTGCCCAGCATCCACCTCCCCAGGCATGCTGGGGCTCTCCAGAGCTAGTCAGCGAGGGACCTCCTGGCGTGATCCTAAAGAAGCCGTGGCCGGTAACAGTGCTGACTCCTACATAAACACCATATTGGATAAAATCCAGAAATGGTCACTTAGGTACTTCTCTTGGTTTATGTTTTAAACATAGAAACATTATGTAGCAAAACTAGCCTGTAGCTGCCTACAGCAAGTGCATCTATGTTTATGTTGCCTGCCTGGCCACATGATAGAAAGAAATTTGTTGGGGCACTAGGCAGCAGCAGTGAGATGCACTTACCGGCAGGGGAAGGCAGGCTGCAGCCCATTGCTTGCTTCATGTGCTATAGGAGTTCAGGCACGGATACATAAAACAGAGAGAGAAAGAAAATGCACCCAGGCAGGGGAGTGTCTCCTAAAAATGCTCAGGGAATGATGTCTGGTTTGCAGCTTACATAAAGATTTGAAGACCTACTGCCAGCGATTCACAGCTGACTGCCCATTTAGATGTTCTTTTTAAGAGGAAAAATAGCCATTGCACAGGACAGGCCCCTTCTGCGACACCAGGAGTCAGTGTTGGCAGCTGAACAAAGAGAAAAATAAATGTATGCTGAGTCTGCCTTCACTTACCTGCCGGGTCACGCGGAGCGCTGTTCATTGTTTTGTGAGCTTGTTGGGAAGTCATGGGAAGATGTGATCGCGTGGGAAGATCCCTCTGCGATTCTCACCAGGCAGTGCCTGTTTCAGTAAACCGGAATCTTGTCCACGAATGCACATTATCACGACTGCTGAACTTTCAGTGGCTTTTGCCCTTGTACGCAGCTACTTCCTTACCAGTAATTAATTTGACTTCAAATGACATTTAGGAACTTTTGAGTTCAGCTTTTCTCTGTCTTTGATAGGAGCTGACTTTTCCTATTACTCCTTTAAAGCTCTGAAGCCACAAAGACAGCCGAGTGCTGTCTCACTTGGCACCGTCTGCAGTCTGGTAAAAGTGATGGCGCATCGTCTAGGAGTGTAATGAGGGTAACTGCCCGTATTACCTAGGTGGATTGCTGCTAGCTGGAAAAGGCAGTAATTGATTTTTTGCAGCCAGTCAGAATTTCGCCACCCGTCTCTTTATGCCTTTCAAACCTGTCAGTGATGCCAATAGTCACCAGTCGTACCGATAGTATTTATATCATTTACAACATACGTAAGATCAGCGGAGCACACTATCATATGATAAATGCTTTCTCTTAACATGATGAACTGCTTACGTGAGAGGATCAGCAGAATACCAGGCACCGTGCTGGTATAGGCGGTCTCCTGCCTGCTCTACGGTAGGTGGCAGCTGTACCGTTCCCAGCGCTCCCCAGGCCCTGCTCAGCTCCTAACAAGCACCGCTGGGTGACGAACCTGTTCCCAGGTGCTGCATTAATAACATCCCTGCTTTTTGTCTGGCCTGGCGTACTCTGCGCCCTTAGCGACAACTTGCACTTCTTGCACCGCACATGATGTTGAATCAGATCTAACTGACCTATTGAGGTCACTACAGATTTTCTGTCAGCATCCATTTGCATCGTTACCAGCGTCAGGAGTTTCACCTGGGCCACGGATTGTACAAATTCCACTTGCTTCGTAATCTTGGACTGCAGAAGTGTAACTATCACTGTAGAATTCAGCAGCAAGGAGGGCCTGGGCAAATACGCTTTTTCTACAACAGGGCTAGAGGGGGAAGGATCACTTTTGATCTCTCTTTAAATCATCGTTTGGGGTGCAAGCGTAGTTTCCTCTCAGCCTAGTCCTGAGTGGGACAAGCAGCCGGTGAGTTTGGAAGTCACCAGTCTTCTCGTCAGCTTGTGGTGGGAACAGCCCATTGGGCCACCAGTGGAAGACAGCTTCCTCCCCATTACTTACTTTCTTTGAGGCAGCTTCTCAGTAACTGAGGGGTGTGGGAAAGGGCACCTGCACGAGATACACCTGGTGACAGCAGAGTTATTGCAAGAGACGGTTAAAGGACCTGGAGGGATGTTGGTGATGTGCTGCTTTACTGTAGCCAGGATTTCTTCTTGCTCTGAAAAACTCTCCTTGAAGTCTATTTGGAAGGAACTTAACTCAGTGTCCCAGCACTCACAAACTCCAGTTATTTGATGAGAAAGAAAAAGTTTTCTGTTGCCTAAAGATGAAAATCGGACTGAAATATATCAATGCCACCAAAAAAGAGAAGGTCTCTTCTGATTCCGGTCTGCATTACACTGGTGTGTGGAGCCTTTTCCATGTACACAAATAAATGGCAGGCAGGGGTATCCATTCCATTTTACGTTTATTATGAAAGTGATTTTAACAAAAGTTTTATTACATGCTTCATTTTGAGCTTTGACATAGAAATCAAAGCTATTAATATACAGAGGCAAAAGGAAATGTATTTTCTTATAAGGTACATTTACAACAACATTTTCTACTACAAATCTGACAGTATTATTAAAATATTGGTAAAGCTTAGACCACTGTATTTTATTTTCTAAGTATCAAATTTTGTACAGCTATTCACTATCTTTGCTCTAAACTATCACAGTACATTTCATATGGAAATAGCTGTTTGTACATAATTTACATTGGTAATAAAGCTTAGAAGTCCCAGCAGCATCTACAAGGGTTCAGTTCAAAATGTCACTCACGCCCAGGGATTTACATGGAGCAAATTGGTACAGAAACCAGTATTACACTCCAGGTATTTCCCCCCGAAATCTAGTCTACCAGGAATTCCTGCTTTAACAGGTGACAGACAGGATCATAACAAACTTTATGCTAGTGAAACTACCGCCGGCCTCAGCGGCAGTTTTGCCCAAAAAAGGCTCTGTGGTCTGACCCAATATGCAGTTTTATCACTTCCACTGCTACCTGGGGGCACAGCGATACCATACCTTTCCTTGTCTTTGTACAACATCTGGGCGTCATCTTTTGAATTCCCTTTTATTTCTGAATTTTGTGTTGTTTCTGATCCTACCAACGGAAGAAGAACTAGCACTAACTTTAAAATACATATTCTTTATATGTTATGAAGATGGTAAGCACTTCAGAATGACACCTGAGAGTTAATGGTATGAAAGTTATTGGGTTAAATTGCCCCAGACCTGTGACACCAGCGAGACTGCCGACGTAACTGGGGCAGTTGTCTGGAAGGGTGAATCCAACTACCGACCACATCCACCCCAGTCTCCTAAAGCGCCTTTTTAATCATCGCGTTGAGTATCTGCTGCTCTCAATGCAAATTAATGGCCTCTCTAAGGTATAAAACATAGAAAACAATATTTACAAAATAATTTTAATTAAAAAGTAACAAAAGCAAACTCTAAAAAAGATATTTTCACAATCATTAAAATAAAGTTTAATTAAGCAAAGCCACTTTATCTAGAGATTGAGAAATTCAGCTAAAATTGAATTGCAATTGTTTGTATATCTTTAAACTTGTTATCTCTGCTTTCTGAATACAGATGGTTTAAATTATTACATCTAAAGGTACTTCTGTACATTTTACTCTTGTATATTACATATTAATTTTATAGATTAAAAGCTTAGTGATGAAACAGAATAAATAAATGAAATAACAAACTGGAATTGTATATATTCAGATAATTAAGATAACAGGTTTTTGACATTAAGAGTTTATTTCCCAGTCTGTTTCTATTCGGATGAAAAATATTATGATAAGACACGAGACTTCTCTCTGAATCCAAGTCTGACACTGAGGGATAGGTTCCTATTACCTTACAGAAATTTCCCTTCTTCCATAGATTCCTATGGGAGACAGAAGTCTTCCCCCTCCAAGTGCTTACAACAGTCTCTCATCCTAGAAAACTATTTCATTAAAGTCTCAAAGTTCTGAGCATCTATAGAACTTCTCCAGTTACTACCATTCCTGTCAACCAGTGGTTTTAAAACATGAAAAAATACAACTACTTGAACTCATGACGCAAGTACGAGTAACTGTGTGCACTACTCATTACCGTCATGAGAAAAGGGAAAAATCCAGACCCCTGAGGTGGCTGAGAAATTTGCCACTGGATTCAGTTGCTGAAGATTTCACTCCAGCTTCTTTTTTAAGAGCTCTCAGAGGTATTTGGAGTCCAGATATGGGAACTGTCACAGCAGTTCGGTTTGGCTGGCAAAGGCCCGTCAGCAGTTCCTGCGTAAGAATCATACCGCTACTTTTGCTCCTGAGGCTCGTAACTTGTTATCTGCAAGATGAAGACTGGGCTCTTCATAGATAAGACCGACCTGAGAAATGTGAACCTGCTAGGCACACGTACCAAGGGGCGTGGGCTGGGGTCTGACTTCCCTCTTTGCATGGGGGATGCATGTAGCGCGTTTCTTGTTCGTGTGGCCTCGTCCTGGCCTTCTGCTTACAGAGGACGACAGGGGAGCTCTGCTCTTCCTAAACCAGCTGACAACTCAGAATGTGGATGCTCTGAAAACTCTGCCACCAAGCATGTATTTATTTAAGCTAGTCTAAAACTAAGCTAAACCTAAACTAAACCTAACTTACTAGGTAAGCTAGTTTTAAGGAAGCTTACTTACTTTTAAGTAAGCTTACCCTAGTATGAAGCGGATGTGTAGGAAAGAACAGTCTATACCTTCAGTAGTCATAACACTCTGATTTAACTTTATTCAATTGGTGAGGCACAATGAGGAAATAAATTTCCTTTTGAAAAGTTGGTCTTTAGGTAAGAACCTAACGTATGATGGAGGAAGGAAGGCAGGGCAAGAAAATGGGCTGAAAGAAAACTTCAGCGGCTTTCAATCCAGTTTTGGTGAGCTAAATCTTCTGGCAGAACACATCTTGCCATTGCAGGCAAGGTGCAGGTGCCAATCTATTGAACACCCAACACTGATGTTTCCTGTACTCAAATGACCCACACAGGCACCTTGCCCACAGCAGTCACTGACGAGCTCTGCCACGACATGACTCGATGAGCAGCTTTGATCGTTGCAGTCTCACGGACTGCAGCAGGTATGCAGGCGGTGACTTGGTGGCACATGAGAACGTTTAGGGGTGAATCACCACCACCTCACTAAAAGTAAGTGCAGTGCTTAAAGCAGGAGGAGAGGCTTAAAATGGTAAGTGCTACAGGTGCAGCTTTTCAGCATACAGGCATTTGCAAGCGGAACATAGAACGCTCAGTTTGTGACGTGGAACCGGGCAATCACAAATAGACACTTCTTCAGCTTTCCTGTAATAACAGGTGAATGTGATGTCACACCTCTTCTGCATACAACGTGCAATTCTGTAAGAACAGATACAGGGCTGTATTTATTGAGTATGTTTACATGCAATATTTCATGTTTAGGGTAAAGGCCAAAATTTTATATTCTGCGATGTATTGATTCATTTGGTGAAGCTGGTTTGCTTAAAGAAGGCCATATTTCTCCTTGTATGTTTTTTGATTCCCAAATGTGTCTAGGTCTTCTCCAGAGAAGACGACATTCCTTCTTGATGTACTCTTATTGCATAGTAGCAATATCTTCTCTGACTTGTGACAGTGAAGACATCCTACACCTACAGTAACAGATGAAGAGCTCAGCTCGCCTTCAAGTTGGTGACTGCTGGTTTCTGTAACTATAAATCTAGTATGAAAGTCAAAGCAATTTTTACTTTTAAAGCTGATGTAGAAATTCTGTGCTGTTGTACAAGTCAGATAAAATCAAGTTCAGGCAATCCTGTATGCCACTTGTCATTATTTATTTCATTAGAGATTTGCACATCCAAGGGCATTTCTGTGCAGAGCTGCAAACATTCAAACCCGACTCATTTTCTAAATATACCACGTATGAAACCCCTATATATTCAGAAGCGTTTCCCTGTATACATTTGAAGGCCAAATTATTCTCTTTCTTTCCCTGCTTTCAGCAACAAAAGGTCTGCATTTGCTACAGAAGTCTCTGAGCACCCTGTCCTGGCAGGAGCCCATGCTCTGACACGGCTCCGGGGAATATGAGCTCACGCACACTCTCAGCTTGTCTGTTGGGATGCACTAGACAAACCCCTGCTTTTGTCTAAAGTGGTTTTAAGTCAGGGCAAGCTGTACCAGAGCTGAATGCAGCTAGTCCCGCCTGTATTCGCCTCGCGCAGCTGTACCAAGGTCCCACTAACAGCGGCCACAACTGGGACATGTCCCTCTTGTAGTGGCTACCTGGCGCTGGATTCCCCATGTAGCTAAGAACCTGGAGAACGTTATGGTGTGGCCAGTGGTTTCTGGACTCGTAAGGCAATTACTTTTCCAGAGGGGAACAGGGCTTGGCCTGCCTGGCACCAGTGTTGTACAGTGGTATCACGTCCAAACATGTGAGCTGTTAAGCAAATATTTTAGCAAGGATTTTACTAAACTCACAGCACAGCATCAGGTTCCAAAGTTCACTTACTGAAGTTTGAAACACTAAAGATACGAAAGAAGTTAATTTTTCTCCATATGTTTCATATTTTTTCCTTCATATCTTTCAGTAGGATGGATGCAATTCTGACCCATTCTAGTCATTCTGGATAACCTATCAGGCTTTGAAATACTGTTTGGTTGTAGTAATTTTTTAGCTATACACTTATACATGATTGAGTACCTAAAAAGATTTTTTCTTTTAAAATTTTTTCTACAAATAGCTCC
Source organism: Podiceps cristatus (assembly GCA_000699545.1). Taxonomy (NCBI): domain Eukaryota; kingdom Metazoa; phylum Chordata; class Aves; order Podicipediformes; family Podicipedidae; genus Podiceps; species Podiceps cristatus. The sequence goes on along the minus strand of JMFS01126979.1, from coordinate 227 downwards.
TGTTAAGGAAAAAAAAACATTTAACTTTTTTTTTTTTTTTTTTTTTTTTTCATTCCAGGCATGCACTGAATCTGGGATTGATGATATGTTCTCCTTTGAATATCCACCTTTGGTAACCCATAATGAATATTTAATAAAAGTAGTTTCAACATCCTCACAAAAAGTTAGGTTTAACAACCCTTAAAAAAAGGACTTTTATGGAGATGGTACATTTTGAAATGAAGGTT